>DF241643.1:54136-75635 GCA_000507305.1 Breviolum minutum Mf 1.05b.01 | reverse complement strand
TGTGTGTGTTTAGTTTGCTCATATTTTTGTGTACGATTAGCTTTGACAGGATGCCCGGATGCATGCCTCCGCAACCAGTGTCCGACAAGGGTCGACACGGTTTGCACTTGAAACAAATGCGCAGGGACACAAATTTATGCTGGACTCTACTTGTCTTTTGCAAGGATTTTGCTTCGAATCAGAAGTTTCTTTCTGCTACAAGTTCCACTAGAAGAGTTTTTTCAGCTCAGGAATGCCCAGTCCTGGTGCAAACGTCGATCTGCGAAGTGAAATGCAGCGGCATTGCCTTGCCAGTGAAGTTGGACGATTACCGGATCCAGGACAGAAACAAAAAGAATCAAACTGATGTCTACAATGCACATTTCATACAAAAGTCGTCAAGACTTGCTTCTCATCCGAACCTATCGGAGACAACGGCTTGCTAGTTGAACCATGTCAAAACATTGAAGAAGGGACTAGTTTTTTGGGGGCAAATCTTTAACTTCAAAACCAAAGTCCCAGGGACGCTTCATGGCCCGCATCACGACCAAAGGTTCACAGCGAAGTTCTCGCGCCGCGTGTTGCAGCGCCAGACCTTCCTTCTTGATAGCGATTTCCACCTCGTCAAGTTTGTCGAAACCGTGTTTTGATGGGATACTCTGGGAGAAACCCACAATTTCCATGAAACTTTTATAAACTTTTAATAGAGCGAGTTTTCCGTACGCAATGTACGCAACATATGCAACTGAGCTACGAGATCTTCATCACCTTTCAAACGTTGTGACACAAACTCGAGAGCGTGCCAGGTCCTAAGTCAACAGTGGAACATAGCTCTTTGCACCAAACTTTTCAAACAAAACATACATGATCTCAAGGCTTTGAACTATTTACCATCAAGTCGCAACTCAAAAATTTACATTCATTCACCAAGAACTTGTTATTGAACAAGTTTGACAAAAACATTGTGTCGACAAAGCATTACAAATCTGACCCTTTGGTCACAGCAAAGTCTCTGTGAAACAGCTGCATATGCCACCACTTCATCGTCACGCAACAAATCAGTGGCATAGCGCAGCACGCGGCCATCCTGCGTTGCAGTCTGTCGGGACAGAACATCATGAAATGCATAGCTGTGGAATCATAGAATAGTTGTTCAAAATTCTTGCAGTGTTAAAAGTCGTGACAGCAAATTCAAACAATCTTCTTCTACTCATACAGAATGGACTTTTGACTTTTGAGCATAAATCTATCGGTATCATCTGACGATGAGTATCACTTTGCTGTCAAGCCAGCTCCTCTTTGACAGCCAACAAGACCACCATCTTCTCTCCACTGAGCCTCTCTCAACGTTTTTTCAACATGATCTGGTCACGAAACTGTTCCTTTGTTGCTTGTGTTTCGGTTCATACTGGTTCTGCAAGAATCCATGTTGGTCAATTTCTCCTGTGTCCGAAGTAATTGAGGGGACTGAAACACTTCTCACCTGTTAATTCATCTATCAGATCAAATCATGGAACTTCTCCGGAATTTCGGGAACACAAGCACCTGCCATCTCTGACGATTTGAGGATTGCTTTTCACCAATTTTGGCCTTGCAAAAAGATGGGTGGAAATTGCAGGGACATCCGTGACTTTTTGATCGCCAATTTTGGATCTTCTTATTTCGCCCAGTGGCACATCTTCCATCTCCTCCACCCCGCACAGCTGGTCTAAGTAGATGGAAATAGCCCTCCAATCCTGGGCAGAACAAACACCAATCAATTGATCATCAGAGATTCGGTCATAAAAAATCCAAAAATTGCGACGAAAAAGGGGTTTCTCAAATCTTCCAGCACCACTTTGCCCGCTTCACGCCACCAACAGCATTCGCCCAGTCGCCTGTTCCACGGCCTTCAAGATGGAACTCACGTCCAACTTTGCTGCAGAGTGCCTTGGTCACTGGGGTCATGGCCTTACTGATTTGGAATGATAGCTAATTTGTGGAGATCAAGAGATGTAGGTAGAACATGTAAAACTCTTAGCTGGAAAAAGCGGTACTGTAAATTACAGTGACGTCATTTATATATATATATATATATATATAAACGTGTATACATAGGTATACAGTATCTTTTCGAATTCAATCACAACTTGGCCATCTCTATCGATGCATCACCCTACCAGGAGCCCGCACGCGACTGCACGCCAGCTGTGTTTCACAGCCTCCTGCGAAAACGCATTGAATCTCTTTGCATCTCATTGATTCTCATTGGATCCACACGGAACTCAAGAACATGAACATATTTGCTTCCCAAGCAATAGTGAAAAACAATGACTCAAACATCCAGGTGGACAAGTTAGGCTCCTGCATGATAGCTGCTTCGCTTCTCACCTTGGCAGTCCATTAAGATCCGTGAAGTGGATATGAAGGCAAAAGTGGATATGCAAGCTATATCGCAACATATTGCTGGACTCTTGGGATGATGATGATGATGATGATGATGATGATGATGATGATGATGATGATGATGATGATGATGATGATGTCAATAATGCTGTTGTTGTTGTTGTTGCTGCTGCTGTTCTTGCTGTTGTCGTTGCCGTTGCTGTTGTTTTCGTGGTGGTTGGTGTGGTTGGTGTGGTTGTTGTGGTTGTTGTGGTTGTTGTGGTTGTTGTGGTTGTCGTTGATGTTGTTGATGTTGTTGATGTTGTTTTCGTGGTGGTTGGTGTGGTTGTTGTGGTTGTTTTGCTTGTTGTGGATGTTGTTGATGACATTAAAAATTGATGAACATTCCATTTTCTTGAAACAGAGGTTGACTTGGTGCAACAATACCAGCAAAAAATTGAGAATTGAGGACCAAACTCTGGCAGTGCCATACTCCAAGACCTGACTCTGGCAGTGCTACCTCTACGTCATCCGACTCGGAGATTTCCATGTTTCCACCGATTTTTTGGGGCTCCAAACATCCACATTGCGCTTCACAGCTTCCAACATCACCTTGGCAGACTGATGTTAAGTCATGCCAAAGAATTCGGATTCTGTTAAATATATTTAAATATCAATGACTTGGACCTCAAAATCATTGCAACCCAGCCATGAAGGCTCACATTCACAGCTACAGCATAGGTCGCCAAAGAATGCCCAAGACATGTCCTCGAAATCTGGTTAACCTCAACCAATCCATGGTGCCTCGACGTTGTCGCGGAGGCTCACAGGGCCTTCCTCGTAGGCCAAGCGCCAGCCGTGTGGGATCTCTGTCACGACGCCCAGCCAAAAAGCCGGATCCTTTTGCCAGTTGTCTCAACGCATCTTACCAACGGCAAAGCGGAAAAAACCCAAACAAAAAAGTGAAAGAAAATGAGAAGCCAAAAGCAAGCAAGAATGCTTTTTCAATGAACAAATCAGATTGTCATCACTTTTCTGGAAATCAGTACCAACAATTCCACTACCGGAGCTTAACACCAGATTGTAGGTCATGTGTTGTGCCAAAGGCCACGTCCTCATAAAGTGCAGGTGTCAATCGCTTTAGCGACACATCCTGAAGGGAAAGTGCAGTCAAGATAGTCAAGTTGATAAATCTTGGGTGGCCCAAAATGCGTTTTTCTTTGCTTTTCTTTCAAGGGTAATATCCTTTCTCCGGTTGGGCATCGCTCCCAAATTTCGACCCCTCCAATTTCTCCTGCAACTTCACGGCCTCCAACATGAAAGCGGCATTGCCCCTGACGTGGGTACGATGTCTCTGTGGGAACGATGGGTTCCTACATGGTCCCCTTGTCCAAAAGAAACAAAAAAAACGCTAATGAGAAATACTGTAAACCTTGCCAACAAAATTCAAACGGAAAACGTTTTTGACCTATTCATCTTCAGTAAGGATTCCTCCTTTTTCCAAAAAACTGCTTCACGGTCAGATGGTGCTTCAAGTAAAGGAATAGCCCCACCACCTTTTCGGAAGAAAGAGATGGTTCCATATGATCCATCGACCCAGTCATGTGCTGGCTAAGATTTGCGTCTAGGAAATCTCTGAAGGAACAATTTGTAACAAGAAATGTCTTGCATGGGTTGGCCGTCAGAATTTCAACCCTCCCCTTCAAACACTGTCATCAAACAGCCAACTAACGCCGTTCCAACTCTCTTCTGTCAGGGACCTTTGGTCATTATCGGCAAAGTCCAGAGCCGCAACGTCCCGTCGAATGGCCTCTGATTGGTGCGGTTGGGTCCAAATCTGAGAGTTTTTCATCTTGGCAAATTCCTCAAAATTTTCGTGATTTCTTGCAGGGGAAATTTATAAACATCTTGGATTTTTTGGGAAACTCCAAGTCTCTCTGCGAGAAAAAACTGCATGTTGAGGCGCCTCCAGGTAAAGTTCTCCATCCTGACGTAGGTCGGATGCCAAAAACCTCCGAAAGGCGAAAGGACCAGGCAGGGGCCCGTTCTCTCAGGCTGAAAATCCCCAAGAACTACGTCCCAAACAAGGGACGTGCAAGAAATATCACCAATTTTTGATTCTGAGATCCAATCCGTTTCATTGGTGAAGCAGGTATCTGTGACTCTGTGAAAACAATGCTTCCCTGAGAATCCCTTGGAATCATTTGCAGTGAGAAGTTCTTTGGATACGGATACTCTCACAATTAGCTCTCACTAATGTTATGCTCTCCATTATCCATTGCCACTGATTGCGATTGAGTGTCAATTCAAAAAAAAACGAACGTCGACCCAGTTGAAATTATCCGACCCGTTTTCAAGTTCGTCGTTGTACTCTATTTCACCTGTTTTCGGCGCCGGGTAGCTGTACGCATTGCCAGCGACAACGAATGGCATTCAGCATAAAGGTTCGATTGCACCACAGCGACTCGTCCACATAAATCAAGGAACGCCAATGCCTCAGTCGCTAAGATTGCCTCTGGCAAGAGAAACCATGAAGAAAGACTTCTGAGCATCTTTTTGGTCCTATCTAAAAAAGCTTTCAATAATCATAACAACATGAAAACTTAGAAAAGTCATTGAGACTCGTTTGAACTTGAACATGTGGAAACTTGAAACGTGGTAACTTCTGGATTCTGGCACAAAATGATTGAGTCAAGATACTGCTGCACGGCTTCCAAACAAAGGTCCGGATCTTGCCGTAGTTCCAGAGAAGCATATTGCAAGGCATTCCAATTCCTCAGACACTCGCATCTTTGATGAACAAAAACATTAGTGTGTACTTTGACAATGTGCCAATGGAGAGGAAGAATGGAATACATTACGCTGTCAGAAAATCAAAAAGACTCCCATTCTCTCATCACAGAGACAAACAAACAAACAAATTATACAAGGCAGTTTCATATAGGTTCAATAGAATCCATGCTTGCAACACAAAACAGAACACCGTTTTAGTTTCACAAGGAACTTTAATTCAACAAACATTTTGCAGGCATTTCAGGTGGAAACCACGCATCATTCGGATGGCTTTCTGCATGATTTCTCGTTCTCGTTTTGGTGTTAGGTCCACCTTCCCAAGCACTGCGAGATTGGAGGCACAGGCCTCCCGACAACGAGAAAAAACAGGGAAACGGGGTGACATAACATGAAACCTGAAAATCACCTCTTTGAGAAAGGAGAATCATCTTCTTAAACCCTTCATTTTTTTGGATTCCAGCCGTGAAGTTTCAGGGGTGTGGTCGTTCTAATAAGCACAACTTTCACGTTTCTACCAGATTCCTTGCTTCAGAAGTCTTGCAATTTCATCAGATTCAAACCATGGGTCCAGCAACAAAACGGACTTCCTTGCCTTCAGGACAAAGGCATCATCCTGACATTCGTTGCATCTGAACGGTTATGGAAAAAAATATGATTTTTGTCCAACATGCCAACATCATCATCATCATCATCATCATCATCATCATCATCATCATCATCATCATCATCATCATCATCATCATCATCATCGTATCTTCTCCAATTTCCGTTAGCTTCAAAATGTACTCCCAACATTCAAATCACCATTATCCTCAAGTCCCCCAACATAGGCTAAAAAAACATCGGCCCAACCAACAACGGGGTCCGTCCTCCCAAAGTCTTGGGGCCACAAACTCAAACGCCTCCACATCACTGGACAACGCTGCCAGTGCAATGGCTGGATCCGCACGGAGCTCCTCCGAAGCATAGCTCAGGCAGCTTCCTGCCTGTCCCACGGCTCTTAGGATGACCTGGTCACAGCCAAAACACCCTGGGTTTCGCTGAACAATGGCCCCACTGACATTTTGAAATCCGAATGGAACTTTGGAAGAATTGATCTGATCCAATTTACGCACGTGATCTGTAGTCAAAAGGATCACAGTGGATGTTTTTGACCCAAAACCGAGATGCCTGCTTCAGGTTTTTCAGATGAATTCTCTACCTCTTTACTGCATTGCTCACCTCACCTACAACGCCTGCACATGTCACCTCAAGATTTCATTGAAAAGAAGTCCATGCATCCGTCTTAGGTATGCATCAAGCATGATTCTATAGACAATAATCCAACCTACATCTAATCCGCACCATTTTCTGGTGGGAACCAACGAGCTCAATTTTCTGGTCATTTTTGTCAGCTTCACCTGTCGTTCTGACCGCAATTCCTTGGGTGCAGCTTCCAGTGCTCGCCAATCTGCTTCCACCGCAGCACGCCAAGAGGTCAAACCACTCATGGTGTTTGGAGGGAGGTGCTGTTACTGTTTGGAGTGGAAAAAGATCTCTTTTTGAAAGGTTGCTTTGTACAAAAAGGTTGATGGAAAAAACATGCGTTTTGGCTGAGTTTTGTGGGTGAAAGCTCAACTTTGGGAGATGAGTACACCATATCAAACAGGTTTTGAAACAATATCAGTTTTTACCAAAGGACTGGTACGCGGACGTGCACCTCTATCGTCATTTTTTGTTCGGTGATTAGATGACGGAAAGCAACGTCCAAATACATCAGAAGCGAATAAAGGAAACCTATGTTGAGCAAAAGTTTCATCTCCTCAAATCTTCCATTAAGTGTCTTTGATACATGAATGCTTAACCGATGCCTTGACTCTTTGAACATAGCGGAAAACCCAAACTTAACCAGTCTCACCAACGGGAAATGCATTGAAATATTCAAATCTTCACTACAAGTCTAGTGCTCAAATGGCAAAAGAAAGTCTCCAAGTTGCAAATTGAAATGACAATCATCACTCATACAGCGCCACACGCTTTTTGAGTTCCACAATCGAAATTTGGACTTTCAGGCAATGCAGATCTCACCCTTGGATCAACTAAAAACATCTAAAAACGGCGTTACCAGTGTTGATTCTGACACGGTGAGTTTGGATAAGCTCCCACCACAAGAGGTCGAAGATCCAAGTTTGGCACAACGATTTGCACAACGTGTTTAGCTAAAACCCTTAACAGGTCCTGCTGTCCACACCCGCATGACCGGGCGCAGAAAAGAAATTCGAACCATGCAATTCGAAGAAATTCGATTTGGAGCGGTTTTTCTTTCACATCTAAGGTGATCTTCACTCCCTTTACAATGCTGGCCAATCAGAATCATTTCAACATGTCTCCAGCAAATTTTCGAATGAGTCCCTCCTTAGTGTTGGGAAACAACGTTTGACCAAAAAGCCTTTCTAAACAAAAGCCTCTGAATTCAGGATCCTGAGAGAAAAACATCTCTGGAAAACGCAAAAATCTCCACCCCATTGCACCGTGGATGGGGAAGTTTATGGGTGTGTCGCACATCCAAAGCCGTGGAATATGAGTTTGAATCTGCCTATCCCCTGCCAGGCCCAAGCCACTCCCACAAACACCAACACAAGTTTCACATCATTTCACCTAGAAAGTTGCATCCCGGCACCTAAACACCCCGTCATACCGAAGTTTCCCACACCCCTCCTATTGCTCCCAGTGTCTAAGGGCAACATCTCCTCTATCTTCACCAGCTGAAACCTTGATGCTTTCAGGTTCGTCGGTGAAACATGTGTGGAATAAACATGACACTGCTGGTTTGGAAACGACATATTCTTCGGTAACTCTGGGTATCGATGTTGTCTTTCAGGGGTGCGCAATGGTGGATGTTTCGTTGCAATGATTCGTTACCTGGGGAGTACTTGCATGATCATCCACTTGAATCCACTTGATCTTTTGTCGCTCATCTTCTAATCATGGTGCATTGATGTGCATCGGTTGGTTTCTACCTAAATCGATTTGAAGATGAAACCACTTGCAGGTCCTAACTACTTCTCGATTACACTCTGAGAGTTTGGGATGCAAACTGGAGAGCAAAATTCCTTTGATTCACCGAGATTTCTCGAGTCAGAAACGGACTAAAAAGCTAGGCTTGGATCGGCAACTGCTTGCATACCCAAATCCGAAATGTCGTCCGTTGGATTCCTGTACTGAAGGATCATTCTAAGGTGAGGTAGTTTGACGTCTCCATAGATAAAACACCATGAATTGGATATCAGGTCATGTGGCTTTGTGATTTTGGGTTGAAGATGCGGAAGTCTCTTTTTTCATAATACTTGATACTGGCAGATTTGTGAAGCAATGATTTGGACAAGTGAACAAATGCGGCTGAAAACATCATCAAACATGCTCAAACTTGAGATGAAAGAACATCTCCTATTTCACGAAGATTCGCGGAGCAAAAGGCCACTAAAATGTCATTAAACAGATTCTTGTTGCTTTAGTGGCTTTCAGCACTATCCACATGGCCGAATTTATCATCTGGTTTTGATTGGGACTGCTAAGTATTGAAGTTGACAAAATGCCATGTGGAATCATTTTTCACCCCGACAAATCCTTGGCGAGCTCCACTTCCAACCACACTCCGAGAGACTCCAAGACAAAGAAAAGGAAGTGCTTGAAGCTGCCTAATAGCATTGTGGTTGACGCCGATGCCCCAACAAAATCACAGGAAGGATGGGGGATCATGATCTTTAGCACAAAACCATGATGATGATGATGATGATGATGATGATGATGAGGAGGAGGAGGAGGAGGAGGGGGGGTATCATTTCGCAACCTAGAGTCAGTCTTGTAAATCAGAGTGACAGGTGCAGTTAATTGCATGCAGTTAATTGCAAACCAACTTTGCAATTTGTTTAGCCATTCCAGTTGCTAAATTGTTGTGAATTGGCCCAAAGAAACGAATATTCATCTGGAACCATGCATCTATTCTCTCTGGCGAAATCCTGGCTGCAATGATTGATTCATCGGTGCAAAGGCTGCGTGTCCCTGGTTTCAGATCGTTCACCTTTTGATCACCTTTTTGAAGGCCATGGCGCAGTTCACGTGCGCTTCTGCATCGCAATCTTGAATGGTGCCGAAATGATGCACATACCTGGATAGCCACAAAAAGCGGTTGAATAAACCTGCATTGACAGTTGTGTTTCTGTGAAACTTGCCTTTTTACAGTAAATCTAAAAGAACCATGGCATCAACCCCTTCATTGAAGGTAAAACAGTGATCATAAAATGGAGATCTAGCATTATTTGACCCAGGTTTTTCAGCTGATTTGGCCAAGGCACGCATGTGCATAGACACCTGAGAAAATGGCCAAAGCTTCAACAAGAAAACATCGGTAGACTATGAATAGAAGATTTGTGAAGGTGAGATGCACCTTTGACACTGGTGAGCAAAAAAGAGGATTGCAACGTCAGCCCCCCCAAAATGGTTCAACATGGTTCAACTGTCTTTTTTCCCCAGCAAGAGGGCATCCATGGGAGATCGAGGAAGTCAACTTTGGCCAAGTTGCAGCAGGATTCGATGAAGTCTGACACTTTTTGGGAAGGTGATTTTCACATGGAAAAACAAGCGAAGATTTGTGCAGCACGGCACTTTCCCACATGATAAGCTGAAAAGAAAGAGGATGCCACTCTTTTCATCTTGCGTGTAGTTCTTGAATAAAAATCCAAAACAGATCGCAGGAAGTGGATTCAAGGCAGCCAATTGTTTCATTGATCTAAAGGCATCAATCAATGAACTTAACCGACTTAACCCAAGACTTGATCATATCAACGGTCAAGCCTTCCATTTCCATCTCACCGTCACCCCCATCCCTGGCTCTTTTCTCCCGGATGCCGAGGGCACGGAAGAGCCGTCGCAGCATCTTCTCCAGTTCTGGTCGTAGATGTGGTGGCATGGGCGAGCCATCTGTAGGCACCAAAGTCTGCATGCCAAGGCTGAAATGGAGGTATTGAGAGTCTGGTGCTTGAAAAGTTGAAGACTCAACGAGACGAGTTTTAGACGTGAAATTATTCACTAACCCACTTATATAATCCCTATATGAATTCTGCATCATGAAAACAACCCCAGAAATACATCTTTTCAGAACGGTCACGCGTCCAGAAAGCACCCACCTGGTCAATGAGTCGTTGATCCACCTCCTCAATGAGTCGTGACATGTACCTCGCTGCGGGCCTTAGGTCGCAGTGTACCCAACTGGGGTGAGGCAACAACGCCAACTACAACCAGCACGATACTGCCATAGCCATTCTCTAAATCTACAAACCAAACCAGCTACCTTTTGTTGGATGAAGTGTTTTTTGTGTTTGTGACCTTGGATATACTAAAGAAAACATGAAGAGAATCACTTTACCTTAAACACTACAAATTCTGATACCAGCAAGCAGTCATCATTGGCACACAAGCTGGGAATCATCCCAATAGCACCCTTCCCTGAAAGAAAATATGAGGCTACCCAGGTGGTTCAACCATAGAGAGCTGCAACTATAGCTAGGTTCAAGTTAAAGGTGTCCCATGATCTTGGGCTTATCATATTCCCCTGAATGAAACCATCTATAAAACACTACCTCTTGGGAGCTGGGAACACCAACTTTGACCCCCAGCTATAATTATAGTAGACTTTTTCTTGCTTGGCAAAATCCGAGGTCTCCAAAAACACCAACAAAATCGACACGAAAAAGAATCGATGGAAGCTTACTGCCAGTGGGTGACATGGAGGTAACGCTGCCATCAGCTTCGGCCCACTTGTATTCCACTGAGTCACCTGCGACTCCCAAGGGTTGAGAAACACATTTTCAATGGATCTTTTTTTGGTACCAAAAAAAAATGACACGAAACATCGGAGAAACTCTCACGGAAATCACTGAGAATCATAGCTGGTTTCATTTGAATCCATCATCATCCACCACTGGAAAAAACAGAATGATGTCATTCAATTGGGCCTGCACACATATGTGGACAAGTGCTGTCATCGCAAAAGGAGCTGAGAAAATGCACCATGCGCACCACCTCCTGTCACGTTATTGCGTAACCAGTCGGTTTAGACATGATGGAAATCCGTCGATTTCTGATGACATGGATGAAACATGAAACCCAACAAAAATAAGGTGGAAAACACTATATATACATATAAACATTGGTGCCAGAGTGTGTTAAATCAACAGTTGTCCATGTATGCTTAGCAATTCAATAGTAACTTGGATGATTTTCATCCCAACAAATTCCAATGTTCTTCTCTTACCCAACTCATGCGCTTCACCAAGTCATGCTGCAGTCTCCAGAAAGATCTCTTTCATCTGCGATGCGATCCACGTGTCCTGCAAACTCAAAACATGGTCCCCTTTTACCATAAAATCCTCGCAAAAACAAACAGTCTCCCCTCTTGGAAAATCATCCCGCTTTACAAGCACATAACAAAGCGATGTAGAACTTTCTCTAACAGAAATATATGACACCTCCATATGTAGCTTGCAACTTTCATTTCCTAAGCACTTTTCAAAACGGATGATCTTCCACACCACCTGCCAGGATTTCAAAACGGGAATTGAGGACCAAGGTAAACTCAAGTGTTTAAATGGCCAAATCTTTCCCAAAGTAGTTATCAACACCTTTATGAATCATCCTTTTCAAAAGAAAAGCGCCTTTCAAGGACCATCTGATTTTTTTCTATTGCCATCCTGCATCCCCCAAAATATTGAAACAATCTGTTCACGCATATCGCCAAGATCTAAATCTTCATCAGTTCCAAACCAAAAATAGCGTCTTGGATGAGTTTTGTTGAGGGTAATCATCTCCTCAAAACCAAGCTGGCTTCTGTATTTTGAGATTTGTAACTTCCAAAACAAGTATATACATTTTTTGTACCTCTATTCCCAGAGAAATATCGAGGTTCATTATATTACCAACCCCAACAATGCACTATTACGAGGGAAATCCACCAAATTTACCATACATTAAAACCATACATTACATTTTAGCATTGTTTGATGTCAACCCCCCCAAAATAGGTTGCATTGAATGATCCCAACCAAATCAACCAAATCTGTGATGCTCCTGGTCGATGCAAGCTGGACATTTCACCGCTTCGCGTAACTGTGAAGTGCCCAAGGTCTCCTCAGAGATGACGATGTCTGATGACTCAGCTTTTTGAAGGTTCGAAATTTTACGGAAAACCATCCTCTACTGTTGCAGTTTGTGGTGGTAGTATGACACTATGAGTCCATGATTTTTTTGGGGGAATGGAAAATTCTATTTGGGAGGGTTCCTTTCGAGAGCTTTCTACATGACAAAGGTAGCAAGGAAGCACATTTAAATACTTTTTCGTAATCAAGTTTAGATGGTGTGACGTTGTGAAGATGTTTATTGTGGTTCCTCCTGCCTGTTTTGTTTTTGAAAGACACCAAATAGATTTGAATCCGTCAGTTTTGGTTGCAAAGTTCAACCCTTGGATGACGTCAACTGTCCTTACTACCCGAGCACCACTCCTGGCCTGCGACTGCAAATGCGACAGCTGGGCACCGCTCAACAGCGCAGGCATCACATGTGGCATCGTCTCCTCCGGGGCCAAACAAAGGTTTTGTCAAAGGTATCCCAACAGTGATCTGGTTTCTGGCAACGGGTTGATGCAAGGAAGCGCAACCAAGAGGTGATTCTAGTAGTCTAGCACCTTTCTACTAGGACAGAGGATCCTCCCTTGACTCAACGCTCTTTTTGTAGAAAGGCTTTCTACAATACTCTGACGTCTTATGTATGAAAGTCCTCTGACTTCAAAACAATTCAGAAACCCAAGATGAGACATAGTATCAACATGAGCAATAACAACCTGCAAGAATCGTAGGATGGGTATGGCAGTTGCCTTTGAACTTCGAATTTTGCGTTGGAATTTACCATTCTTGAAGATCTGAATCGCTGCTACTTCGAGATCCTTTTGATTAGGGTGTCGTTTTTGAAGCATGAATTATTTCCTGTACTGTTTCGAGATTTCCCTCACAGAATTTCCACCAGAAAATGTCGAGATGTCAAGTATTGAAAGCATTTTGTAGCGGCGCACCTGGGCCATCTCGTCAAACAGGAGAACCAGGCAAAGAGGGAAGAGAAACTAATCCATCGACATACCAAGTGTTTGAGCCAAGTGGGCAGTCGCGACAAAACACATGCAAGCGTTCAGCTTTTTGTGGAAGGGGATGCCTTTTCCACAGTTATTTCTGTAGGATGTCCCTTGCCACCTGCATTGTCAACAATTCAAAATTTTCCCAGAAGAACGTGAGTTCCATCTCAGCAGCACTCATCTCGCTTTTTCTTGCCACTCGCCGCAGACTTCGGGCAACCGGAAAAGGCCTCAAGATCGAGCAACTGCACCAGCTGGCGATTGAGAATCATACTGGTCATGAAAGAAGTATGACAAGGAGAAAATACCGATGCTTGCATCTCCAGGTATCATCTGTGGGATCTGTTCCCCAAGAGAAATATGGTGGACGAATCTGCAACCCAAAAAAAATGGATGCTGAACATCTCAACATGATGAATACGAGAGAATCTTCAGCATCGGCAAATGCAATGATATGCAATGACCACAATTTCACTTCAAGATATATAGATACGTACCAGACGTTTCTGAGTTAAACTACGGCTCCATGGGTTGGGCTAGATTGGGCTGCTGCGACCTCATGGTGAAGCGAGGCCCATTCTCCGTGAGTGTCACATCTTTGGCCTCGGATAAGGACAAATCTGGACGACAAGAACACAAAAAACGTAACGACTGAGTGGCCAACCCGAGATTTGTGTCCGTCACCAGCAGGACCTTTGGGCCTATAGAGCCAAAAACTGGAATCCTTGCATGAATGAAATCCGGAGGATGTGTCTAGTTCTTGTATTTATCTTTGTAGCTCCAATTGCAAACTCTGAAAAATGTTTTAATCAACACATGTTGACAATTTCCAAACGTTCAAAGTTCGAACCTTTCAAAACTTTTACTCACCTGCATCAACTCGCTTCCAAGCCTGACGAAGGTGACCACACAAGGAGACAACAGCAGCGTCTTCACCACGAAGCCATTGCAGTCATTGACGGTTCCGAATTCCAACGACAAAACGCGGCGCTGGCGATTCGTTCGAGCGGTTTTGGGTCTGGGTTGGCAAATGCATCACCACGCGCCTCAAATTCGAAGTTCCTCGTTGTCTGCATCCGGCAGGCCGCAGCACCAAACGCAGGCATCTGGAAAGGGGGAGCCCAAATCATCGACCGAGTCTTCCGCTCCCAGAGCTCTGGAAAGTGAGCAACTCATGTCCAGCCTGGTGGAATTGTCGTCTCATCAAGTGGAGTGGAACCGGGTCAAGGCGGACTAGAGTTGTCCATCTTTGGGTATCGCGGTGCAAATGGAAAGTAACACTTGGGTTAACAAAAGTAGCCTTGACACACTTGAAACTAGAAGGGAAAACAAAAACAAACGATAACAAACGTATAGAAACATCAAAACGAGTGGAAGCAAAACGGTGTGTGACATGTGGATATCTGCATCACAAATCATCTTTCGAGAAGGAAGCAAACACTATCGACAGAAATGCAAGTTCTCAAAATGATTTAAAAACAGTTTAGGACAAGTGAAAGGACAGCACCATCAAAATGTGTGCAAACCTTATCATGTTGGTTCCTTGTGGTGCAATTGTCTCAAGTGAGGATGATCAGCAAATTACACTCATCAAGAAAAAACGCGTCCAACACCGGATGCCTTCAAGCGAGGCGTTGCGCCTCATGGTCACAAACTCCTGGGCCAGGCCTCGAACAAAGGGTGATTGGATGTGATTTGCCCTTGGGCAAAAGGCTGCCCTTTGGGAACAACGATTTCCAGTGGTTTCAAAATCGAAAAAAAGAAAGAAACAACTGGTTTTACAAAATGGCGATTGGTTTGACAATGGCATTTGCAAGAACCATCAGCATTGTCACATTCAAACCTGGTTCGGAACAGGATCAGAATCCAACCTGGTTACTGTTCTCACATCCATGACTATTTTTTGAAAATACATCTGCTTGGCCGGCCAGGGAAAGCTTGGGTGGAATTGATGCCACGGAAAAAACCCTCAAATGTTTAGCTTACAGCCTGAACTCACAAAAACTGAATCTTGATCAGTTGAAAGGGTCCTTCCATCTCAACGAAACTATATCAAACAAATACATGCCACGCGCCTCAAATTCGAAGTTCCTCGTTGTCTGCATTCGGCAGGCCGCAGCACCAACCGCAGGCTTCGGTAAGCCCCTGGCAAACAGGTAAAAACATGAACATACACAAGAGCATAATACTCCAATTCCTTTTTTGGGGGTATGAGTTAAAAACATCATACCTAACTTTAGTTGAAAGTGAACATCACCTCAAACAAGATCTTTTGTCAAAACTTGGAAGTTTGGCCTCTTGCGCTCTACATTTTTACTCTTGGTAGGTTTCGCTCCGATTCGTCCCAGCCGCAACCAAGACAGTTGGCCATCACCAACTCATGGCTACACGATAAATCTCGGTGCCTGTAGAAGGTCGCAGATCTGTGCTTCCCTTCTTTGGGCCTGCTTACTGCGTGCTTTCCGATGAACCCAACAACAGCTGGGCAAAATCAACAGTGCCAAACATGAATACCCATGCGCATTGTTGGACGCAGCGCTATCGGTTTCATTGACGCAGCATATCGGCTCACCCTGCATTTTGGATGATTCTCGGAGGCCTCGCGGTGGATCTCTCTGACAGCTTTGCTTGTCTCCCGAATCAATCTGGGAATCAGTTCAGCGTTCACCTCGTCGAGCTCCTCCTGACAGCTGGGAGCAAAGCATTTTCCTCCAAACGCTCAGCAAGGTGAAATGCGAAATGGTGCCCAGTGTTACCAATGTCGCGGGTAAACCGGTAAAACCTATGAATGACCCAATTCATCCACGCTCCCTTGATTATTCCGTCTTTCACGCCTTCTTCCGTAAAGGTTTCAGGTTTCAACCAAAGCTGAAAACTTCTCAAACCAACTTCAGCTTGAACGCAAAAAACCCGAGAGCACAATGAACACCGAAACAAAAACAAATGAAAATCAGCAAAAATCCGGGCCTGAGTAAAAATTGTCGGGTCTTCCTCCGCTGCCCTGACCGCGACCACTGCGTCCATGAATGGCCAGAACTTGGCCAGAAACGGAAGCCCGGAAGTCAACTCCATGGCGTCGGGCGAAGCGGCTAAGCCCAAGGATTTGCCTGAACCTGTTTCCAAATTCCGTAAACGATGCGTCAATCAAATATATCAAACCTTCAACTTGCGTGATTGGCACAGGCTTGAAACTTGTGGCCATGGATGCTAGGACCTAGGATGCTCACTCGTTCTATGAATTCTGCGTTGGGATTTACCGTTTTTGAAGATCCACTCTAACATTTCCATTACAGTAGAGTGGAAAAACACGTGGCGTAATAGTGGTGTAATTCTTCAGGCATTCATGAATTATTTACTGTACTGTTTCGAGATTTCCCGTCACAGAATTTCCACCAGAAAATGTCGAGATGTCAAGTATTGAAAGCATTTTGTAGCGGCACACCTGGGCCATCTCGTCAAACAGGAGAACCAGGCAAAGAGAGAAGAGAAACTAATCCATTTCACATACCGAGGTGTTTGAGCCAAGTGGGCAAGACAAAACACATGAAAGCGTTCAGCTTTTCGTGGAAGGGGATGCCTTTTCCACAGTTATTTCTGTAGGATGTCCCTTGCCACATGCATTGTCAACAATTAATTCAAAATTTGACGAGAAGAACGTGAGTTCCATCTCAGCAGCACTCATCTCGCTTTTTCTTGCCACTCGCCGCAGACTTCGGGCAACTGGAAAAGGCCTCAAGATCGAGCAACTGCACCAGCTGGTGATTGAGAATCATACTGGTCATCTCCAGGTATCATCTGTGGGGGCCTGTTTCCCAAGAGAAATATGGTGGACAAATCTGTAACCCAAAAAACTTGGATGCTCAAAATCTCAACGTGATGAATACAATCGGATCTTCAGCATCGGCAAATGCAATGATATGCAATGACCACAATTTCAATTCAAGATTTGGAAGGCAATCTCACCGCAAGCCAAGATCATCAGCGATGCCCTCCACGAATTCTTTTGAGGGACCCTGAAACTAAACTAAATCATTCCTTATGGGCAATTTTGAGTGGCAGGACTTTGGGTATAAGGTTGAAGGCACCCTGAAAAGCAGTTATATATGCACAATGCTTTTTACGAAGAAAAAATTGACATGTCCTGTTTAGATGGTGTTGGCACTTGTCACTGGAATCCAAATGATTGCTTCTGCTAATGCAATCCTTTCTAGATTATTCGATAATGATGATCCCAAATCAGTGGGGTCAACATCATGTAACCAACAACACTACATAAAATGAAAACTAGACCTATCATCATCCCAGTGCCCCACACCTACCTACCTTGTGTGTCTCTTTTCCATCAGGTCTCCAGCTGCCTTGCATTCAAGCTGCTCCATCAAACGGATACTTGGAAGGCTTTGCTGTCCTTTTTCAAAGGCAGCAATGCTAAAGTGATACGTCAAAACATCAGGCGATTTGATATCGCTGTCGTTCTTTAAAGATACCGCCATGTGCCATCGATAATTCTTCGTCAATGCTTGGATGATGGCATTCTCCGTGAGCAGCGTCCATCGTTGTCCTTGCACCCGGAGCTGCTCCGCCAGGTTTAGGACTTCCGTCCATGCCGAAGTTGTTGAGGTGACACCAACATTTATGGCGGCGTTGTAGGAAATCACGGTCAGCTTCAGATGGTTGGAAGTGAGTTGTTGCAATAAAAACCAGGTTTTTTGCCAAGAACTTTCTTCTTCAAAAGCGCTGATGGATCGGTTGTAGGCCATCAAATCGAGTTCCACCTCTTTTTGCAAAAGGTCCTGAGATCAAATGGTACTTGTGTGGCGATTTTGCTTTGTTTTTTTGGCTTCGGGTTACTCCAAGCATCTTTCAAGATCCTTTTAAGATAAACTTTTAAAGATTTAAAGACACTGACTGCAATGCATCTATCATCAGCAAACAAGCTTCCATGCATCAAACAACCGAAACGGAAACCAAAAAACATGAAATATATCTGAAAACCAATCCAAGATTCTTCTATCCAAACAGCTCCAGATTGCCAAGCTGCCACTTTTCCAAGAGCATCAAGTCCAACAGTACATGAGATCTCATCCACCTGGTTGGCTTGTTGTAAAATAGCTAAGGCGTTGTACCAATGCGAGGCTTTCACACAACTTGTGGCGGTTGAATTGTATGTAATGACATCTTTTTGAAGGGACAAAGTTGACAATGCTTCGAAGAAATACAAACTCAGTTGCCATATCGAAGCCTTCTCACACACGCTAATCAAGGTATTGTATGTGATCACATCGGGATGTAAGCCAACCGTCTGTGTCAACAGATTGAACACTTGCAAAGCTTGACGCCAGGCACCCACTGCTTCCATGGCACCGATCAAGGCATTGTACGTCGTGAGTGTCGCCTGCACCCGTTGCAAATGTAACTTTGCAAGTAATGCGACCCCCTGTGGCCAGGCAGATACTTCGCCAAAGACCGCCAAAGTGGCATTGTAACTGATCACCGTTGCAGACAACGATACAAATGAAAGAGCTTCCAAGTGTTGCAACATTCGCCACCAACTTCCCCTGAGGCCATTGTACGTCACCACATCTCGTTGGATTTGAGTTGAGTGCAAAAGCGCCAAGGACGAAAGCCATTGGGCAGCCTTTTCACACGAAGTGATGCATGAATTCACGGTGAAGATATGCTTTTCAACGGATTTCAATTCCAAATCCTTCAGCGAAGCTAAGGACGCTTGCCAGTGATTTGACCGTTCACAAACACTCAACATGGATGTGTATGTGATAGCATTGGGTTGCAAAAAGTCAACTTCCATTCTATCCAGCACTTTCATGGCCCTTTCCCATTGACTCCCTGCTTGCGAACTGATGACAGTGCTGCTTGTTACCACTGACATAGCCATCCTTCGCCAAGAGAGTTCTTCCAACAAAGATAGAGATGACATCCATACTTTTTTCTCAAAGGCACTAATGGTTGCATTGTATGAAATCGTGTTGACTTCAAGTCGGCAGTCTGTATAGCTACTAAGTACTTCACATGCCTGTCGCCAACGTTCAGATTTCGCACAGAATGTGATGCAGCTTCCATGGTCAGAAATCTTTGAATGAAGTTGCTTTTGTCGATTGTCCACCAATTTTTGTACGGCATTTTGCCACAGTTCCACCCTTCGTGAAAGATAGGAAGCACCTTGCGAACTCACAAGCTCTGTGCCAAAAGTACCCTTACACTGCATTAACGCTGACAAACTTTCGGGCCAAAATGGTCTTTGTAAGAAACAACAAATAGACATATATCAATAGGATCAAAAATACCCAAGTGGAGTATTTAGGATCTTTTGTGATGTTGTTTAAACTGTGCCTCAACTGTGCCGCACCTCAGCATTTCCTCACTTCATGATCCTTCTACGCAACACATACCATTACACCATCCAGCCGCTGCTTCCCGACCGCGGAACCTCTGTCTGCTGTTTTATTCCTTTTCTGTATTCGTTCGCTTTTGGCCTTGAAATGTCGTTAAAAAAATCAACTGCCAAAGTCAAAAAGTGTTGCTGAGCTTCAGACTCCACCTTCATCTAAGCTCCGAACCGATCATATGGTGCAAGGCCATGTGAAGTTGAACCAAAATGGTTGGGGGGGTTGAGCCCTTTGGGGTTTGGGGGGGGGCCGGTTCCCTAATTTTGAGATACACCCATATGACATATGGATACCTGATCTTTGGAGGCCCTCCATCTTATATCGACAAGGCTCCGGCCTCAAGGATTGGCGGCCGTTTGTTTGGAGCAGAAAGCCTTGGTTGTAAAGTTCACAAATTCTGGAACTGGCTTTTTGTTTTGACAGTTTTTGTGTGTTTACATTGTTTTACTGAAGGGACTCCCCACCGGACCATTGCGAGTGAAAAAAGTTGGAACCCCTTCTGGATGTGATTCCTGCCACGAAAGGGACGACATTTGGAAAGCCCGTACAAAATTGAAAACCAAAACGCCCTCAAAAACCGTCGTGACTTGAGTTGTGATGAACTTGACAAGTGGGCGTGTTGTCGGAAACGGCTGGTGGAACGTGCAGCAACTGTTTGATTTTTGAGGCAAAGCTTTCAACTCAAACGTCTTGAAAGATAAAGATAGAAATGATGTAAGTCATGATATGACTGATATGATTCATGATAGAAATGATGACAGAAAAATCATGACAAACAATTGGAGCGACACCACGTCCGGTGATATCATGAGATGTGGATGTTGGTGCTGGCAGGAAGTGTCTAAGTGCATCAGCAAAAGCACAACCTGGTGAGCAACAGCAAGCAACATCTCGTTGTCTCAAAATCCCCAGGCAATATAGAGTGAAATACGGTGTATATGGAACCCACCTTCAACTAGTTAAATGAAGAATAGTTGCTTTGGCTTGATTGGTTTGGAATCGCCAATCATAATCACAATTTAAATTCTGTCCAACTACTCTTAAAACACACGACCCCCTAGGTTACAACTACCAGAAAGCATTGTGGCAAATCAAGGCATGAAAAAACTTGGGATTTGGAGAGGATGTCGACTTTCAAGAGCCTGAGAGATGACAGACGTATGAACACTTGAAAATGGTCAAAAGAATTGGGCCTCTTGAACTGTTAGCAAAACAGCTGCAGAGAGAAAGCCATCTCCAGGACGCTACTCTCTCTCTACTTCCAAGTTCGGAAGAAAAGTTGCAATTGCAGTTGCTGATGAGCATCAGAAGATATCTAAAGTGGCAAATCTTTTCATTAAAACGATGCCTTGATATCGCAGGTGGAGAGGAACCATCACCTTGGAACCGGACGAAATGAGGTGAAGCCACTGCGCTACTGAGTCTTTCAAAGCGATATCCCTACATGAGGTACATGGGCTGCGAATCAGGAGAATTTATGACTCTTTTACCACCAAGCCCGCTATGCCACTGTCTGCAGGAGTCCAAGAAAATCTAACAATCTAACAATCCTCTCTGCTGAAACCTCATCGCAGCCCAAAAACGATACAGTTCAGCTTGCACCACTTTCCACCAATACCTTTGTCAATGCTACATGGCCACGTTGAACAGCAACCATCAGCGCAGTGACACCATTGATGTCTGCAGCAGCCACATTTGCACCATAGTCCAGCAACAGCCTTGTCACTGCAACCATCAGGGCGCAGTGACACCATTGATGTCTGCAGCAGCCACATTTGCACCATAGTCTAGCAACAGC
>DF241643.1:4162-54121 GCA_000507305.1 Breviolum minutum Mf 1.05b.01 | reverse complement strand
GTCTAGCAACAGCTTCGTCACTGCTACATAGCCACGTCTAACAGCAACCATCAGCGCAGTGACACCATTGATGTCTGCAGCAGCCACATCTGCACCATAGTCCAGCAAGAGCTTTGTCACTGTCTCATGCCCACGTAAAGCAGCATAACTTAGCGCTGCTCTACCATCGGTGACTGCAGCAGCCACATCTGCACCATGGTCAAGCAACAGCTTTGTCACTGTCTCATGGCCACCTGCAGCAGCAGAAATCAGCGCTGTTCTACCTTTGATGACTGCAGCAGCCACATCTGCACCATAGTCTAGCAACAGCCTTGTCACTGTCTCCTGGCCCTCTTCAGCAGCATAAATCAGCGCTGTTCTACCAATGTTGTCTGCACCATTCACATCTGCACCATAGTCTAGCAACAGCTTTGTCACTGTCTCAAAGCCATCCCGAGCAGCAAGCATTAGGGAATATTGTGCCTCTTCCATGCAAGCTCCGAACTGCAGCAAGAGTCCAACAATCTCCACGCGATTCTGGTTTGTATTGAAGATTAGCAATTTGGACAACCAGCTTGTTCGGTCTTCCTCTCTGACGTGTGTGTTGATCTGCGCAAACTGCTCCCTTGTAAAGCAAGCGCCTTTCTCACAGCATGTGGCTGCTGCAGCATAATGTTTCTGCATCAAACAAAATTGAAGCAAAGCAGAGGAAAGCAATGCCTGACTAAATTGGTCAAACTGGCTGAACATCTTTTCCTCAAAAATGAGTTTTTTTGGTTTTCTGAGCACCTTTCGGTACTTAGGATTTACAATCTCCTCCCAGATGCGGAGTTGGTCTTCTTCCACTGATGCATTGGCTTTGATTGCGGAGACCTGCCACAGAGCCTGACAAGTGGCCTGCAACAGCCGAGCCGCAGCAGCAGGGTCAGCATGATGAACTGCCAAGCTCTCAGGTTTTGAAAGCGAACCCATGTCACAAATCAGCTCGAAGGGCCGATTGAGCTCCTTCAGACGGGAGATTTCAAATAAACACCAAATCCGCTTGAAGGGATTGATCTCTTCATCAAGGACCATGACTGCACCACCTTCTGCCTGAGCCAATGCCGCATTGAATGGTCCTTGCATCGGGTTCTCTCCAACTTCATCTGCTACGGCATGTTGATTCAAAGCAAAAAGACAGATCCAATACACCATGGATTTGGGGCTCTCGGCACCAATCCGTTCACAATTCATCTCTGCCCATCGTCGCAGTGCTGTGACGGTCTGACTGAAGAGATGGCCCCAGAAATGGGACACAAAGCAATGGACGATGAGACCATACGGGTTGACCACTTCAGAAAATGACATTTTTTCATTGGCTTCCGGCACCACTTTTGCACTGTCTTGATCTCGGGCATCACACTTGCCTGGTTGTGACATTGGGGTCACGACAAAGGTGTCCATAGCATAGAGGTTGGCAGCTTGTGGGAACTTTGTCCCTTCACGAATAGCATGGGCATATTCCAAGTTGAAAGCATTACACTTTCTAGACATCCACCCAGAAGCGATGAAAATTGATTCCAACTGCTGCAATTGTGCCAGTGCCATGCCACGTAAGGAGTGGGGAATGGTTGGTCTGCTCCTGTCTGCAGAAGTCACTAGTGCATCTGCGACAATCTGAGCGAAGCGTTCCTTGTCGATTCGGCCTTCACCAGCCATTTTCTCCTGGAGTTCTTCAGTGGAAAACTTAATGCCAAAGGCTCGAGATGCCTGCTTCAACTCGTGCATATCCAGGTCTCCGGAGCTGTCCAAATCACAGCGCTTGGCCACAAAGTGGGGATCTTTCAGCTTCATCTTCAGCTCTGAACTCACCCGCAACAATTGCAGCTCCCAACTCTCCAAGCTCCGTGTCTGTGTGGGTGCGCATGTGCTACAAAGCCAGCAATCTCTAGATATGTCCTCTTCACCCTTAAACACGGGCATGGCAACATCAAGCTTCAAACTGGACTGCACTTCTGCAGTCGTAACTCCACTTGACACTGAACTTGGAACATTCACATCGGCTCCTTCACAAGCTCCTTCAGTTGCCTGGCCCTCATCTGTCCGTTTCGCTTGGGCCAAAGCTGATTGTCCTCGGTGCTCTAACAGCGTGGGTGGGCGGCTCTGCTGAGATGCCTTGCTGCATGTGCAGCCCATGTCATGGAAACAACACTTCAATAGGTGGCTTGTTGAGCTACAGTCCACTCTTGTGGTGGATACAACTTTGCCTCAAGCCACAAAAATCGGTCGTAGATGAAATCATGTTCAAAGATTGGAACAAGTTTTCTTTCGTGCCTTTCAAATTACACGTGAGAACGCTGGCTGCTCAGTGTCTGGCAAGCTTGCAGTCCAGGAAGCATTATATTCACCTGTCTTGACTGCAGTTCAACATGGAGGTGGTCGTTAAAAATTTTGTGGACGAGAGGATTCCCCACCAAATACTTAGCTGGTTTCTGAAACTGCCGCAGACTGAGTGGAAAGGGAGTCAAGCTCGTTTCAAAAGTTTTATATCGCAGAACCAGAATGGTTACCACGTTTGAACACTTTTCACAGGGAATAACCTTTACCATCTCTCAGGCTTTCTTTTGAACTGCATTGAACGAACCTGTAGCTCCTCGCTTGGTTGCATCCTCGGCAGGCGAGATTCTGTGGACTTCAAATGCACCCCATGTTGAATGTTGAGGTTCAAGGACACTAGAAGTCAGCTTGACAAAAGCATGCACAAGGTCTATGAGGTCCAAGGGGTCTTGGGGTTGGCATCGAGATAACAAAGACTGATATATGATGTTCATCTCCTACAGTGAGTAGCGGTCACAAATAAAAGTGTTCAGCCTCAAGGCTGGATTCGTTGGCCAAGACTATCTGTGGTCAAGTCTAAGAAAATGCGCTTCAATTCGATTGTCCAAAACTCTCCCAACTCATCCGAAAGCAAGACTCCACTTGGCGCCAAAAATGTCAATCTCCGTGAAATCCAAAGGCAAATCCCAACCTCAAACGTGCACCAACGTTTTCACCCCGATGTAGTTTGTTGCCAATGTCCCCAATCCAAAACACATTTTATTCAAAAAACACATAAAGCTCTTCCTTGACACGTAAATTTCGTTTGCCGAGTCCGAAAGGGATGAGTCGATGAGTCACGAGCTTTGCAAAAAACATTCCAACTCAAGTCAAATCCAGTCACAAACATCGAACCCGAGTCACACATGTTTGCCCATGAAATCGTTTACTGCAATCAAAATCCACCGCAATACTCAGTCATCTGGTTCATACAAGAATGCTCTCAACATGTCTCATGCCACGCAACAGGCAACATCGTCGCAGACTTCTGTGTATCATGTTTTCCAACAATGCTTTCAACTTTGTTCAGTGATTGAAGGTGCTCAAACCATGTGCTCGTGGGACAAGCTCCAAAAAACTATGAGAGTGTCTTGACACATCATGGAGTCAGTGATATCAAATGAGTACGACTACCAAAAGACTTCACTTTAACATAAATCCACGAATATTTCCTCAGACGTTTTTATGGGTTGGTCCCGTGGTTTCTGCATCAATGGAAAGAAATGAAAAAAATCAAAAGAAACTCCCTGGTAGACCACCTCTGTCTGTGCAACTTGAGATGTTTCTGCGACCAAGCAGCCTGGCTTTGCTTGGCAGCTGTCAAGGGATCTCCATGTCACAGATTCGCCTCAAGAAAAAATAAGATCCCAGCCCCAAAACGAAAAAAGCTTACAACGAAAACGATGCTACAAGGTAAGAATCAACTTGAAAATGGATCTATCATCATTATCGTCTTATCGTTCACTGTACATGGTCTCTGTCGAAGACAACTTCTTTATAGTCACAAAGATCTCATTTAGGCTAACTTCATAAGCTGTAAAGTATAGAGTCAATAGTCACAATATATCTTGAAACAAGATGTCTTTACGGGCAGACTCACGAACGTCTTCCTAAGAATATGTACTTTTATAAGTCCAAGCCCAGTTATTGACCTCAAGACGTTCGGGGATAATAGGCCTCCCATTCCATCGCCGGTTCCGCCCTTCCACGCCTCCAGGTTGTCAAAGTTGTCTTCTCTTGCGGTACCTCGGTTGGCCACATCAATGAATTGCTTGTGGTAGCTAAGTCAGGAAAGAAACATACGCAGCATCAAATGGAAACACGGTTTGTTTACAAAGATAGCTTAACTTAAAATTCTGATTTATTGGGGGTCCACTATTCTGTATGTTTGAAATCCCTATTGAGTATCTACGTTGAAATCATTTGCAAACCAGTTTTTTTCAGGTTCCTACCCTTAGTCTTCAAGGGATTATGAAGTCCTCCCTTTTGAAACGTTCAGGAACTGTCAGGTCATTCAAAGTTCAAACGACCTCCCTCCGTGTCAAAAATTCATCAACATCTCAATCTGTGAAGAAAACGAACTTGTTGATTTCATGAATGTCAGACTCTCCGAAAAAAAATCAACTAATCCTCATGTTTTTGTGTTGACGCAAAGATGCTACATGATTCTTCTGCAATGCTGGGAGGGCTGCGGAGGCTCATATGATGTAAAGCTCCGTGGCCAAATCACTCTACGTTTTTGGTGATCACCCAAAGTGCGGGGAGTGCGATATAAGTGCCTCAGAACTGTTTGCAAGTCAGGCTGTTGAAGTCATATGAGTCATATGTCAATGACTTTTGCCATGATTCCCAAGCAACACTTTGTACGTTGATAAGTACAGGTTTCACTAACGAAGAGTAGCGGAAAATCAACTTACCAGGCTTTGGCTCAAAGCACAAAAGGAAGCTGGTACTGCCACAGTATGTCACTCGTGGAAGCACTCACCACACAGTAAACGAAATGATGGTCAGCCCCAGTCTCAGCACCTGACACTTCGATTCGAGAGATGCAGAGGTTTTTCCCGCTCCTTCGGCGGACATTGTCACATTGTGAAACATGCCACGCTTGCAGCAGTTTGACATGTCAACATCATTCAAGTGCAAACAGGACAATCCACGTAGTTATTTGTTCAGCACTTTCCTTTCAAGAAAACACGTAAAAACCGTAGCTATCTGTGCAAACATCGAAACAGCCAAACCTGCCGAATTTCAACAGCACTTCGGATCCAAACCATTGTGGCAGGGCAGGCTCTCAAGAAGTAGACTTTCGACTATGTCTGACTATCACTGGATTTTCGAACGGTTCCCCTAATAGTTGATAGTGATATAAGTTATAAGTGCAGGATATACGGATATACCACCTTGCTCAAGAGTGGACTATATGACCCTTACCACCTAGTAGAGGAATAGTCGGAAAAAACCATGCCAACTAACTATACTAGACCAATATATGACCGGCAAAACCAAAATACCACGTGAAAATCGTCACGTATCCTGGCGACCAAGAGATCGCACAAAGAGTGGACCTGGCCGAATTGGCGGACACATAGAAACCTAAGGGGCTATCGTGAGTTCCCCTGAAGTGACTGTTGTTTAAACCTGCCCAAATCAACCCCACACTCCATCCACCCACACAACAAATGTAGTCCATGGTTTTTCAACGTCTCAAATCATGGCGCCTGATAGGAAGCGCCCGGAAGACCGTTCCAAGGATAGAAGTTCGGATAGCCCCACTTTGACCTGCAAAATTGTGACAACATATGACAACACTCATGTTGCGAAACTGATGGGCTTTGCGACTGAAACTGCACACCGTGGCATGAGAGCAAGGGTTGCCATGTCGCGCAAGCCCTGGCACCTTTTCTTTTCTGCAATATGGTGTATAAGGCGGAATGGTAGGGGACGACTGGCCAATCCGCGTCTAGTTCATCCTTCCATGCTACTAAATGTTTGCCAAACAACATGGATCAAAACGGTTTTTGTTTCGTGATGATTAGCACATATCGTGGTTGCATTTTGAACTAGGCTGGGCTTAGGAGCTTCGGCCTAAGCGGCAAAACCTAAAGAATTTGGGCACGCAGTTGGTCCGAAGGTTGCCTTGGCAAACTTGCAGAGGGCAGCAGCCTTCATCTCGCAACGGGCTTCCTTCAGTTCCAAGGCAGCAATTTCGTCGTGTGATTCTTCTTTGAGTTCCTTGCACTTGGCAACGATCTTTGGAGCATTCTCTATGAACACCTTGAGAGAAGCTTCAAGGATCTTCTTTTCCATAGCTTCACTGCTGAGATCTCCTGCGCCCCAGGTACCTTTGTGGCATACATATGTCACACCAAGGGTCACACCGGCCAGAGTGGCGCCTCGTACCAAACCAAAAGTCAGGCCGACCATACTCCAACCCATACTCGCACATCCTGCCAGAAAAGCTACTCCACAAGTAGCGGCAACAGCGACCGGACCTGCAGTGGCAACAGCAGCGAAAAAATCGATAGCGTGACTTAGAGCAGCAACGGATTCGTTGGCACGGATCCGAGTGGCAAGTGCGACGATGCGGTCCAAAACGTTGAGGGCGGCCAGCGTGGTTTCTTCTATTTCCTCCTCGTTCCTGAGCTTGTTGACCATCATCGCGCAAACACTGTTTTGGCAATGGGAACTCCAATCTGTTTGTGGCAATGTGGTGAGGAAGGCGTTGGCAGACAAGTCGTCCACGCACCTTTGATGCCACCCATGCCGAAGCAGCTCCAATTGCCACCCCTCTGTGCCCTGTTGAAGGATCTTGATGCCATCGTCCAACTGTTTCTTAATCTCCTTGTATTTTTCGGTATTCTTCAGACGCTCCATCTGCTGCTGGTCGTCAAGCCTCAGAAACTCCTCCAACTTCTCAATCTGCTTGTCAAATTTCCCTTTCAGCACATCGAGCTTCATTGAGTATGTTATTGCCATCTCGTCATAGTGAATTGCTGCCTCCTCCAGCAGCCTTTCTGAGCACTTCGCCCAATGCTGAGATGCAGCAGTCTCAAGGAAGGAGCGTAGGGCGAAGTTGTCGCACGCCGAACATTTTTCCACAAGATTGTTTTGCAAGAGGGTCCGAATGTGATCCCATGCCTTCACAAAAGCTTTGTGATTCTGAAAATCCCCAAAAGCAGCTCGATACAGGAGTTTCTTTTTCCCTGCGCTCTGTTCATTTTCAATCTCCGACTCTGAGAGAGGACCCAGAAGTTCTTTCTCACTTTGAAGGAGCTGATGCGCAAGCAAGTTCATGCCGCTGGTGTACATCACGTTCTTATGATCCTTCTTACTGTTCTGAAACTTCTTTTTGATTTCTTCAATGTGCTCATCATCTTTGACCTTGTTGACCAAAAGGAGGGGCTTCTGAGCTTTTTCTGCCTCTTCTGTTGTTTCTTCGGTCTTCTTGATATACATCTCCACCCCATCCGAACCTGCATCCACCATGCGCAGCTCTAGGTGTGCTTTGTTTTTCTGATATGCAGCTGCATCCCGCATCCATTGTCCCATTGGACCTCCCTCACTGGTTCCAGGGACATCCGTCAAGGTCAGAGGGCGAAAGTCTCCTGGCATCTCGATGATGATCTCGTCAGTGGCCTTGAGGTGATCAAAGACCTCAGAGTCTGGTTGTTCTTTATTCAGCTGGTTCATCTTGTCCCTAATTTCAGTCTGCACATCCACCAAAACTTGCTGCAGCATTTCTTCCTCCTGCACATGGATCTTGAACATGCCCGGCTTTTCCTCTTTGATGCCAAGTCCTTCCCTCCTCGGAATGTGCTTCAGGAATGGGGCTTTGATGGTGATGTGGAAGTCATCGCGGTTGCCCAAGAAAATGAGGGTCATGGGCAGGACTGTGTTGCCTGTCATGGGGTGCTGGCAACCGCGTTCTTGATCAATCATTTGGATCACACATCTAGGTTACTGGTATGTTTGCAAACACCTTGCAGGAGATCAATCTCATGGTCAGAATTTCAAAGTCGAAACAAGCTTGACATCAAAGAGTTGCTTGCTGACAGCCATCTCAAACACAACTATAGAGGTATGCCGATGGCACGTATACCCATGTGAACAATTCTCGACGCACAATGACAAAATGCAACCTTCACACCACCATTCTTTGTGGTTGGCTATTGAACAACTGCGTTCATAAGAAAATTGAAGAAACACTGTGTCTCCCTTTGCAAAGACTGTTGAACCTAGGTCCTAAAGCTTGACATGCACCCAACTGAACCATAAGATATTTCAGAAAAGAAGTCTTCCATCGCACTGGCCTGAATGCGAGATGGGACTCACCAGCTTTCCTGACAGAGCATTGAAGAGCGTGCTCTTGCCCGCATTGGTCGCACCAGAAATGCAAGCTCTGAGACACAGTTGGTCAAGATATCGCTCCTCTCCTTCTTCACTCTCCTGGCTCTCTTCACTCTCAGGAGGGAACAGTGCCTTCTCAAGCTCCTGTAAGACTTTTTTCTGCTCTTCAAAAGAAGGAAGTTTGGATGTGGATGCTGCAGCAATCATCTCCTCCACCTTGTCCACCTTCTCCTGATGATCCCAGCAAAGTTGAAGTGACTCCCGACACACGACTGCATCCCAGAATCTTTCACGGATGGAAGAACCGTATTTGTCGAACAGGTTCTGGAAAATGTCATTCTCTCCATTCACACCAAAGTCATCCATGCTCTTATCCAAAATTCTTGGAAGCCCAAGGAGCAGGTTGAAGAAATCCATGATGGCGATCTCTAAAGTCTCTTCAATGTGGCCAGAGCGGAGGATGATGTCCAAGGCCGGGCAGAGATCTGTCAGGAATATCCTGATGGTTCCAGGCAAAGTTTCAAACTTTTGTGCATCATTGAGGTGTAGCCAACATCGCACCTCTAGAGTAAAGGTCCCCAGGAGTATAGCAGCCAGGTGAGCCATATGGGCGCTTTCCGATTCGTCCTGCAAGTGAAATTTCACCTTGTTTCTCTTGTCCTCAATGTCCCTCAATCTCTGTCTATCGATGTTGCCAGACTGGAGTTCAAGGTGACATTCACGGACTTGGGCGCGCAAGAGGGACAGGTCTTTTTTCACATCTCGCTCAACGAGCTGGTTGATTGCTTGCTCTAGCTTCTCATGCCCGTGTTTGATTTGCATTTCGAGCTGTTTCAGGCACTCACTATCTTGCTTCTCTGTGCTCAGGAGATTAAGCATCACACCTGCAGGTGCCAAAGCAGGATGGCTAAACCCAATCAGCGGGGCAACAGTAAGAAAGGCTTGAGCAACAGAGGCGCTCAGCTTCACTGCACCAGTGCAAACGACCCAGTTTGTGGGCTGGAGATGCTGCTTCACATTGATGCGGTACTCGGGCATAAGGTGGTGTTCTACCAAATTCGGACTATCTATCACCGGGCCTATGCTGACAACGCACTTTGCTGGCACAGGAAGCACATAATTCAGCGGCACTTTGGTGACAGGATCCAGCTTGTTGTGGTAGATGGCAACCATGCTCTCCAGACCTTCCGGTCTTACCTTCTTGGCTGCTTGCTTGATCTTGCTCTCAAAGTCAGAGTTCTCTTTGCAGATTCGTGGACTTGCAAAAGTGATCAAGCGGAGCTTTTCCTTGAAAGCGGACGTCGCCCCTTGGTGAACCACGGCTTGGCCGAAAAGATTGAGGGCAATCGCAGCCCCACGGGAATGCCCCACAATCAACACGATGTTACAAAGCTCTGCACGTTTTCGAACTTCCTCTCCTAGCTCCTTCCAAAACTCCTCAGCACACCTTTTGAATTCTTGATGGAATCCATCCTCTGCAGGGCTAAAAGTGAAGTTGGAAATCCATTGCTCCACAGTGATGGTCCCAACCACCGCCACCACCAAGACCTTGTAGTGGCCCATAGGGTAAACTCGCAGTCCAGCATAGTCACCTTCGGTGGAGCCATCATAGCCTTTCAAAGCCGTGGTCTTCCACGAAGGATAGTAGACCTCGTCACTGGCTGTCAGAGCAAGCTTGAGGAGGTCACTAAATTCATGCTGCAGCTTCTCGGCAAACGTCTTCTGCGGCTCCGCAGATGATGCCATGAAGCAACGCTAGTTTCAATGTTGTCAGCGGTCTGGAAGTCTGGAGAAGTCAGGGCAATCTGCTCGCGAACCGACTACAGCTACGGCACACAAACAAGTGAACCGAAAGTGAATGGAAAGGCAACAGGCTCAAGGAAACATTGGCTCTCGTTTTTGAACATCGGAACCATCATCTATCCGTTTGGCAAAACGCACGAAAAATGGTGGAAACAACAGAAGCGGGCTGAGAACAAGGCTAGCTATGCCTCAGCATGCAGCCAATTCTTCAATCCAACCGATTGTATGTGAAGTGATGTGAGGCGAAGGAAGCAATGAAGAAAATGCTGAATGACTCTCCTCATATGCAATGCTGAGAGCTCGTTCACTTGTGTGAAGTTGGGCACAAATTCAAGGGGAGCAAATAAGGAGAAACTGTCTGTCATGTGCCGTGTCAGTCAGCAATTCTAGGCTCCATGCACAAAAGGGCCACGAAATAGCCATCTTCAATGCAGCACTGAAAACTTCACAGCACCTAAGACCAAGCGTTGACAAAAAACCAGGGGAACTGCAGTTGATACAGCTTTGCATTCTGGCTGATTGCCATGCTGAGCCACTGGCCCAAGAATTTCAATCTGAACGTCAGACTCAAACTGCACAATCTGCACCCAGTTTTGCACTGCAAATATGACAGTCGTATGAGCCAAATAAATCGGAAGATTTCGGAATTTCAGGCTTCTGATAACAAAGGAAGGCTCCGAATATGAAACATGAGTTGCACCAAGGCAGCCTCGAATTTCTATTGTTCGTCTCCACAATCTGGTCAGACCAAAAGCAGCCTCAACTGAAATTTTGTGTCAGTGGTCTGCTGTGAAACTCATGTGAGCAGGGCATCTAAAGAAAGGCTTTCCATGGGTCCCAACCAAAGCTGTCTGCTTTTTGAAGTACTTTCGAAAAAACTCTTGATTGGAAAAGTATTTGCACTGTGTTCAATGTTTAAGAAAATGAAACAAATCGAGGACCAAGTGGGTCTTGTATGGAGAGCGTCCATGCAGAAATCTTGGATGGAAGAACTGGTTTCAGCATTGTTTGTGCCCTGAACTGCTCAAAACTGGGAGTCTGACAGTTTCTCTGGTCCAAATCCTGGCAAAATATGCATGTTCCAAGTGAATGTCTAGCTGCCACGGCTGGTACAGCTTCATACACTCCGACTTTGGCCAAAGTTACAAGGTAGTTTTTGAGAATCTACGAGGAAAAGGCAACTTTCATGAAGGAAGTGGATGGTCAGCGTTTGCTGAAATGCTGTGAAAGGTCAGTAGCTGGTTTCTGACATTGAAGGGGTTTGCAGGTTAGGTTGATAATACAGACTGAGTCGAAAAATCGAGTCAAACGTGTTTCGTCCCAGCACAACAGCGCAACAAGCATCGAGACACATGTCAACACTCCTCTTTGTCACTGGCTCAAGGACCGTGAGAATGTGTACATCCTCAATTTCTTGACAACAAACCTTTCTTCAATTTGGGAGAGGAACGGCTTTGTATCATTTCTACAGTCACTATGGCAAACTAAAATCAACAAACTAAAGTACAGGTTTACAATGGGTTACATACCTTGATCAAGCACAAAACCTAGCCTGCAGCGAGCAAAATGCATTTGAGGTTCATGCCTTGCAAGGTGAGTAAGTCGAAACAGTTTTGCGTGGTTCAATCATTTCTTGTTGCAAGGACCGGGGGGTCATCATTGTGTCTGGGCATCTTTCGTTGCTCTTGGCACCGGGGCCCCTGTGGGTTCTTGATAGACAACACTCACATTATTCTTGAGGGAACTGCGCAAGACGTCCCACAGCATGTCCAGATGTTCTTTTGGTGCGGAATGAATTGCAAGCAAGTGCAAAACGAAGCCACTTTTTTGATCTCGCAGTTGGCAGTTAGAGATCTTCTGGAACATCGTTGCTTCGTCATGACGTGGTCTGAAAGTTTAAAAATGTCTCAGACCATACTAAAGCGCCCAGAAATGCTAGACAAAAGCCTCCACCTTCATAGCTTTGAAGTGAGCTTTAATATTGAAAGGCTTTACACTGGAGGCACAGGGATTCGTGTGGTGCACAGGAGGTTTATAACTCCGATCTCCTGGGCCAGAGTCTCCAAACAAAAAAGGATTGTAAGCCGTTGCGGCTTCGTGGCCGTGAGACTTACACTCTTGGCAAATCCTCAAGGGCCAGCCTATGCATTGAATCAATTGAATATGTCACATATGTCTTTAGTCTAGTCCAACTTGCTTCCAAAATCGCCAGACTTCTCCCTTTCCATCATCAGCCAGGCTCCACTTCAAGAGGTTCCCTACCTCTTCCATTTGACGAGATGCATCTAGCTGACACCATGTAGATAGGAGGCCGGTTTTGTCAAAAATCAACTTTTGTAGCTTTGCGTTGAACAAGGTCTTGTCTGGAATCCTCTTTAGAATATATTGGACATCTTCTGGACGTGATGCCTGCATATCTTGTACTCTGAGGTTTTTTAAACCTCCCGCTTTCCTTTGCAGCAAGACTTTGGAATGCATCTTCACATGCTGCTTCAGCTTCGTCTCATCAGCTTGTACAAGCTCTGCAACGCACCAGGCTCTAGTAAAAAGCCCGAATTGCTGATCTACAGCCACCACTTGTGCAAAGTCAGGATTGCCTGCTGATAATAAAGCCATCATGTCATCAAATTTGTTCATTTCACATCCAATGCTCTCACCGCCTTTTGACAGAGGAGGCGTTGCATTGAACATCTTTGGCAAGCCGCAGTCACAGGTCTGATGCACTTCACCTGTCACTGAGTCACGGTCTCTGTTGGGATTCCCACCACAAATTCCAGCATGCTGATTCACAGAGAAGGCACAAATCCAGTAGGCCGTGCTGGCAGTACCCTGTTGCAGCAACATATCCTCAAGCACCGAGACGTCACTATCAAGTAGTTTTGATACCAAGTCAAAACTGTTCTCGTGCACAGCGTCTGAGATCACAGCTGCCACCAGATCTGAAAACTTGTTTTGCCAAGAATGTGTCACCATCTTGTCTGGTTTCACAGGGCCATTGGCAGCCATCACTGCATATGCGCAGCGCTGCTCGCGAGTTGCAGGAATGATTGCCTGCCTCACAACATCAGTGGTAGTATGTCTCGATGAATGATAGTGCGGCATGAGGCTGTCACCCAGTTTCTTGTAAAAGTGCAACAAAGACTGGGCCGTAATGCCTCTTCGGGAGAGGTCAGTGACCTTCTTCCTCCATTCCAATTCCATGGCACTTTTGGATCCAACATCGATGCTGCAAAGTCTCTTCACCCGTTCTTCGAGCTCTCCCTCTTCTTCTCCGAGCAGCCAGCCCATGGTCCACGCCCCCAATGCCGTGATGAACAATCCCAAACACAGTTCCCAGCCGCTCCACTTCACAGCAGAAAGAAAGACACCGAGCAAAATGGCCAGCAATGCAGTGGCCACGCTCCAAGCCTTGTCATCGCTCAGTCCATGTGCATTGGACAAAATCCAAGCCCCTGCTGTGTTGCACAGCAGCAAGGAAGTTTGAAGCACTCCACTCACCTCAGACTTGGGGTCCAAAAATCCTATAAGCGCTGCAGCAGGACGGCCGACCAGAACGGTTGCCAGAAAAAGAAGTCGAAGACCCCACCCTTCTGTCAACATGGCCTTCTGTGCCACAATGAAGGCAGCATGGCATTCCTTTGTGCCGCCTGAAATTTCCACCACTTGTCGGGAGACATCCAAATGGCCATAAAGAAGCTGCCAGGCAGACAGAATCTTGCAGTACAACCATATGACGCAAAACCACGCTGCAAGTTCGAAGATTAGCATCACAAACGTCAAAGACGGAGGCAGACTTAGTGCGGCACTTAGCATCGTAAACAGACTCACCAGCAAGCCAAATGGAGCATAGACCTCAGAGGAGCTGCTCCCCCTGAAGGATTTCATAAGACACGTATAGACACGTTTCAGGGGTGTACTGTTCATTCCATTATCCCAAATTCTTGAAAGAGGTCCTGCTCCCTTGGTTTTGAGCCTTCTCTTGGCCCTGGCAAATCCAAACAATAAAATATTGTTAGTCAATGTGAGATACTGCGCCAAATTGGTAGACACGACGGCCCAATTTTGACACAGGGATGAGTTGGCGTCCAACCGTGGTCTGCACGGAATCCAGTCGCTGAACTGGGAGGTGCAAGATCCACGCTGTTTGGATTGCACCAAGAGGTCCACCCAACAGCAGGATTGCAATGACAACCCAGCTATTATCGGCGCCGTAGCGTGCATCTTTGAGCACGCTTTGGCTTGCAGTCTGGACTAAACCAACCAACCACGTGCAAAATAGAAAGCCAGCTGTTGACCACGTGTGCGAAGTAGAGGCTTTGCTGAGCAGGTAAGCAGCCGCAAAACCAGCAATCAAGCTTGAGCACATCCTTGGGTGGTGCAGTGTCTGTTTTGTGCGACAAGATTCACATTACATTTGTTTTATCTGGATGAAGGTCCAGCAAAAGAAACAGAACAAAACTCCCGCCAAGCATCAAACTCGTAAAGGAGAATTGCCAATCATATGGTACGGGCAGCAGTGCAGAAATAGCCGCGACGAAGAAGAATGGTGCTGCCACCCTAAAGAGGTAAGGACCTACGAGTTGCTGTTTGTTAAGGCTTGCCACATCAAACGAGCTGGATGTCACATCTGCCTTGGCATCCTGCTCAATGTCAAGGTGTTCGCGGCCAAGAAGCACAGGCCCAGCTTCAGCACCACTTGGCTCAGGAATTGCATCAGATGAATCTCCACTTTGTTGGTTTCCCATGACAAGCTGCACCGGCGCATAAAACACCGGGACACCCAGAGCGGCAAAATTCGCTTTGAGACAGGGAGCAAGGGAAAATCGCACATGATTGAACAGTTTGTTGCCGCATGTTCTCGTTATTTCTGGTTTCAGCCCCATGTTTCTATGATTCCAAACCAGAACCGACCAAGGTGCCGGCTCTCGATTTTTTAAAATATCGGAACCATCATCTATCCAGATTCAAAACACACGAAAAATGGTGGAAAAACGACAAAAGCAGGCTGAGAACAAGGCTAGCTATGCCTAAGTGTGCAGCATCCAACGGATTGAATGTGAAGTGATGTGAAGCGAAGGAAGTAATGAAGAAAATGCTGAATGACTCTCCTCATATGCAATGCTGGGAGCTCGTTCACTTGTGTGAAGTTCGACACATATTCACAGGGAGCAAGGAATGGAAAACGGTCTGTTCTCTGTTCAGTGGCACCATCCATGTGTCAGCCAACAATTCTAGGCTCCATGCACAAAGGGCCGTGAAATAGCCATCTTCAGCCCAGCACTGAAAACTTCAAAGCACCTAAGACGAAGCGTTGACAAGAAACCAGGGCGAGCTGCAGTCGATACAGCTTTCTATTCTGGCTGCTTGCTAATCTGAACTTCAGACTCAAACTGCACAACCTGCAACCAGTTTTGCAATGCAAATATGACAGTCATATGAGCTAAATAAGTCGGAAGATTTCGGAATTTCAGGCTTCTGATCACAAAGGAAGGCTTCCCAATATGAAACAGGAGTTGCACCAAGGCAGCCTCGAATTTCTATAATTCATCTCCACAATGGAAAGTGCATCTGCGTCAAATGAAAGCCGCCTTAAGGGAACCCAAGTTTTGCGTCAGTGGTCTGCTGTAAAACTCGTATGAGCAGGGCATCTAAAGAAATGCATCACATGGGCCCTGACCAAAGCTGTCTGCTTTTTGAATCATTGAAGTACTTTCGAAAAAACTCTTGATTTGGAAAATACTTGGAGTATGTGTGTTAAATGCTAAAAAGTCTATTAAAATGTAGCAAATCAAGGACCAAATCGTCTTGAATGGGTCTTGCATCCAGGCAGAAAATTTGGATGATAGAACTGGTTTTGGCAATACCTCATCTATGCAAAACTGGGAGTCTGACAGTTTCTCTGATGGTGCAGATCCTGGTGAAATACAAAGTTAATGTGTAGCTGCCATAGCTGGTATAGCTTCAGGTAGCTCTCACGAACAAAGTGGATGGTCAGCATGTGCTGAAATGCCATGAAAGGTCAACTTTCCGAATTTGAAGGATTTCGAAGCTTAATAATGCAGACTGAGTGGAAAAATCGAGTCAAGCATGTTTCAAACAGCACAACAGCACAAGAAGCATCGAGTCACATGTCAACACTCCTCTTATCACCGGTTCACAGGATAGAGATTCCCTCAAGGACGTGAGAATGTGAGTTGATGTGGCTATGTACATTCTCAGCTTGTTGACAACAAACCTTTCTTTAAATTTGGGAGGAGAATGGCGTTGTATCATTTGTGCACTATGGCAAGCTAAACAACCCAACAAAATGAAAAACCTGGCCTGCAGGGAGCAAAATGCATTTGAGGTGCATGCCTTGCAAGGTTATGAGTAAGTCGAAGACACCAATCTCGAGTTCGCTTGACATTTCACTGCTTCAATGCAATTTGAGTCTGAAAGTACTAGCTTACCAACCTTGAATATATCAACATCCCTATTTTTCTTAATCAAGTACTCTAAACTGCAAAATGCACCAGGAAACCAACAGGTGAATGGCCTGCACACGCAACAATTTCAAACCACGATTTTGCCTTCCAGTGATAGTCGCTCCTTAAGAAAAGACATGACACAAACATCTCCCTTCCTACCGGTGTCGGATTGAATCATCAACTGAAAACAACCTCAGAGCACATTTTTGGAAACCTCAACATGGTGGAAATTGAATCTTTGCTGATTCTTCCGAAAAAATCCCCCCTCCTAAATGCGTCAATGTCACATGCTGATGCTCACCATTACCAGCTCCAGGAACACGACATCATGACGGCTCTGGGTTGTTTAGAATTCTTAGGATCGAAGTTCATGCCAGTCGTGCCTGAGGGTTCCTTAAAGCAACCTTGTTTCAATGAAGAGTAAACTCGAGTCTCATCACTGAAATTTGAACACTTTAAAGCTAAGATTGTTTTAAAGGTTCTTAACATTTAGAATTGAAAAGTTGGCGACATTGGATTCATCCAGATCTCATGGATGCGGGCACTGCAAAAAAGAAATGGCCACTGGCAACAGCAAAGGAATGTTCAGGAATGAAGCCACCCGTGAACATGTTCTGCACATCATGGCCTCTCATGGTTTGCCTGTCATTTTTCCATCAGTTTCCATGAGTGAACTTCGCTTCAACAAAACAAACAAAACAGGGCGAGTTCATCATCAACAGTGATCATGTGCCCTTTTCACAAAGCAGACGTTGCAAGCTTTGAAGAAACTTCACCTATGTACATTTCATCTCACTCAGAGATGAAGCTCGTTGCCAACGTCATGACAATGCTCAGGTGAAAAAGGCGAAACGCCGTAGAACTACGTCCCTAGATCTTCCATGGAAGTAGGTTGCTGCAAAGTATCCAGAGATAGGGGCTTAAAATTTTGGTGACAACACCCATGACATGAATATCCAGCCAAGCGAATAAATCAATGTCTAGCACGCCAGGATCTCAGCATGAAAGTGAGAAAAACTCTCTGAGCCCGGCATTGTCATAGTCTGCAAGCCATGTTTCTCCTCAGCTGCACACCCATGTCGGACACCCAAAAAAAAACATCTCTGAAATTGGACAATTTCAATCGACCTGTTTTTTTGGTCGCTTCACCATTTTCATCCATTCTTATCCAGGAAGAGGAAGGAACACCCCTTCAAACATCTCCCACAAGAACTTTTGTCGAGGGGCCGTCCCCAACGAGTTCGCCTAGTTGTCGTTTTTCCTCGAGGATCTTGGCCAAGCGTTCTTCGAAGGTGTCCTGAAAGTGCGGTTTGTGTTTCAAGTGCGGCTGCGGACAAAAAAGCAACTATTTGTATGAAATCTTTGTAGAAGAGTTGAAGGTTTCTGACAAAAATGTTGAAGTGATTTGATGTTAGAATCAAACAATTTAAAAGAAAACACGGAAAAAACAAGTGGAATCTTTAGCGCTAGATCGATCACATTCTACTCAAACATTTCGCAGATCAACGTGTCTTTTTCTTATCAGCATCTGATACATTTCTCCAAAAACAGTTCCCCTAATTTTCGGTGTTTCCACCCCCCCGAGATCTCCTTGGTGACGAGGTAATGTACAAAAACAGTTTTCTTCTGCCCAATGCGATGGGCCCGGTCAGTGGCCTCGCCAGCGTTGGTCAGCCGAATCCCAAGCAACCGGTCAGAATCGACCAAATCGGGATCCCTTGGGCCTGGTCCTCTCTAGCTGGATTATATGGTCGATCGAAATGGATCACATGGTTTGCAGCGGTCAAGGTCAGACCAACACCACCCACCTGTGACGAGGTTAGGGTTGGTCACGGGTCACAAACAAACAGGTCATGTGTTGGGTGAAACGATCAAGGACCAAAAACATGCAGCGTTTCGACCTCACAGGTCACTCCAAAGTCATGCATTCTCAATGCTCATTCGTTTTGAGCAAAACGAGCAAAGCGAGCAAAGCATGCCCCCGTCCTGTGCTGTTGCTAGAAGCACTGAATATTTTGGATCGTTTTGGAACTTGTTGACCACCTCCTGCAGCAGCCACTGCTGGAGAAAAAAACAAAATGCAAACCCGCATAACTCCATCTATCTCCAGTTGGGTAGTTTATAGATATTATACTGTGAAAAACCCAATGGAATTTTGCCCAACCAAGATGAAATTTTTTGTCACAAATCTTTGGCAATCCCGAAATGCCTCTCGCTTCTGGGCGTTCATCTCCCCTACGAGTTTCAGCACATTGCGGCCACGTGAGCCTCGTTTGGATTTCTGAATCTGCTCCATGAGAAGGTCAATAGGCGCCAAACTGACATTGAACACCAAAATCTTCTCATTTTCATTCACATTCTCCATAATTTCATGCAACTTGGCACACTTGCCACTGGCTTCCACATCATCCCTGGAAGGGAAATGAAGTGAACTAAGTGAAGCTTGACGGTCTTGATGCTTGGCATCCAAGCAAGCCGGGTGATTGCAAACTGCACGCAGCAAATGCAACACACTGAGCACTTGCTGACGCCGTTTTTGCGGCGCGTTGGGCCAGGGACCCCGATGATGATCATAAACGGCCTGGTAGATTTTCCTGCAAAATTCAATGGGTTTCGAAGGATGTAGTTTCTGCGCTGTGATGTCTGAAACCAACTTAAAGCCACATTTCGGGAATGGATTTTCACCCAATAAATTTTGAATTTGTCACTAATAATATATGGAAACCACTGAGTTAAGAGGCAAAAGCCCTACCATGTCTTTCCCCCCCTGTCCTTTGCTTGTTGCTGAGCTCGCAAATGTGAGTTTGTTCCTGCTTCTCCGGCAGATCAGCGGCAATTTTGGGATCTGTTTTCTGACGTCTCAGGAAGAAGGGTGCCTTCAGCTTGTTCAACAATTCCTTGGTGCAAAATGTGCCATGGGGAAAAAACGGGAATAAAATATGCTTGTCTAAAACCTTTGGATTCATGGGATCTCAAAACATGAACAAAGAAAGTGGCTGAAACATGTTGAAGATTCTGGATTTTTGGCCTTCTTTCGACCAAACCTTTCTTCAAACTCCGCTTCGCTTGCAGCCAAATAGGCAGGCATCAGAAATTGGAACAAATTGTAGAGATCCGTCACGCAATTCTCCACTGGTGTTCCAGTCAAGGCGATCCGAACATTTCCAACCTGTGCTTGCACTTGTCTCACAGCTTTGGATTGCTTTGATCCATAATTCTTAATCTGCTGTGCTTCATCCAACACCATTCCTCCAAACTGGGCAGCTGTAAGCTTGTTCACTTCCTCCCTCAACACGCCATAGGAGGTAAGCACCACATCGCACGGCTCCGGAACCGCTTCCACATCCTTCTGCTTGCAGCGCAGGCGCCTTCGCTTGGCCGGTGGTTCGGTCGGCGGGGGGCTGGGCTCAGGGAGGTAGCGCTGGGGGCCATGGAAGACATGGACGCTGAGATGGTCTTTGGCCCAACGATGCAGCTCTTGGCGCCAGGTTTGTAAAAGACTCAGTGGGACCACGACCAAGATGGGTCTCTGACACATCTGATTCTGCTTCAAATAAATCATCAAAGAGATGGTTTGCAAGGTCTTTCCCAAGCCCATGTCATCTGCCAAGAGTGAGCCAAAGCCATTTTGGGCATTGTTCAGCAGCCATTGAAAACCCTTAATTTGGTAGGGACGCAGCACCTCGGCCACGGCTGCTGGGGGCGCCACGTTCTTGGCAGCATCATCGATATGCAAGGGACCATCAAAGAAGCGTTTCACCGAAGTTTCCAGCTCCGTGTGCGGCCTGACTCCCAAGGCGATCTTCAAGATGCTGAGGTGACTTTGAAATTCTTTGATGTCACCCACATCTTCACGCCGTTGCCATTTCCTTAAGATTCTGCGCGCCAGAGTTCGTGACATGCACACTGGCCGATGCCTATTCTTCAGCAGAAGCACTTCGTTAGAGTGGTCTTGTGCCCAACAAGCCAATGGTTGAAGATGCTGCAAACTCACCAACTTCTTTTCGCGCTTTCGCTTTTTGGATTGGATCAGCACTGCCCAATCCACTTTCACATAGTTGACAATGTCCTGCCAGACCTGCAGGCACCAAAACAATGTATGTTGTGTTTTTTCTCAAACGCCTCCGTTTCCTTCATGATGCTCGAAGCGCGCCTGGGGGCGTTCGGCGCCCTTCCAACAAACCGCTTGCACCACGCGCATCTGGCCAGCATTGGCACGGGCCAAGGCCAGTGCCTCGAGCAATGAGAATTCATGTATTCAAACCATCTTTTTGTCACAAGAAATTTGCAACAAACATAATATAGTGTGGTTTGTAGATACTACCATCTCCCATTATATTTTCTAATAGAAATCGCTTCAATCATGCAAGGGTAATTCAAACAGCAAAGCATGCAACATATGGCTGAATTCGGGAGATGGTCATTTGTCTATTTGCTGGTGACATGGTCTGAACCTGCCCTTGATTGAGTGTGAACCCATCTATCATAGAGGCAATCAAAAAAAAAAACGGCAAACGGCCACTGTTTCCTCCATCCATGGAGATAACCACCTCATCAGCCAGCTTTGATCGAATGCTTTAGATACAATTTGAGAAGAAACCATCCATGGCTTGCCCACCATCATCCACCCAGGGTGTAAAAACTCCAAGTCGCATTCTCCGCCTCGAGCTGCTTCGCATACAACTTTGACTGCAGGGTGGCCAACCCCAAGGAACTTGACCAAATTTCGAGATTTTGACATGATTTTTTTCAAGAATGACACTTGACAACCCTTCTTTAAATCTGTAAATCTGATGTTCGTTGTTTGGGCTTAGAAAATCAAACAACGAAAATCCAGCGCAGCGTGGGCCGTGGGCCTCTTCCTCTTGAAGGATTTTCAGCTTCGCCGCCTCCCGCAAGGCTTCTTGGCGCATTTCTTGTGCTTTCTCCTGCGCGAGAAATTTCATCAAAACCCATAGTGATCCAGTTCAGTTATGGTGGATCTGGGCATGATATTGATAATAGATGATCTAGATGATAGCTATTACTACCATATCTTATGATATTAGTAGCTGCATAGCATCCAATTCATCGCTGTATTGGAAGGAAATGTTTACAGGTGAGGAACGTCACCATTTCACCACATCACTTCACAAGAGATTGCTGGTGCGAAGAGGTAAGAGACAGAGTTGTGAAGAGACCGGGTCGCGAACGAAAACTGTCATGTGAAGTCAATGTCAAGATATGAAGGAAACGACTTGCCTGAAGCAGGACGAGACAAAGATGAGAAGAACAAGAACAAAACATGTCAATACAGAAAAAAACACTTAGAGAAACGAAAGAAGCGGATGTCGAGACGCAGAGACAGCTAGAACAGATGCTTTCCCTTGACGTTTAAAGTTTAAAAGTTTCCCTTTGAAACTTCCTACCCCTTCCTCACCTGGATACCATTCATATACCATTTGGGACTGGGTGAAACATGATGAAAGCGTGCTGTCGGATGGTTGGTGCAGCTCTGCTTGGTCCTTAAAAGCCTTGTTGGCTTCTTGCAACACCTCCACCTGCTTGGAAAACCACGCCTGGTGCAGTTTTGGCACTTCAGAAGTCTGCTACTTGGGAATTTTGTTGAGCCAAGTTATCAAGGATTGCAAATGTTCAATCAAGTTTTTTGATATATACTTCTTTCTTGAAAAAAAATATCTATCCAAACTCCTCCAACCTGGGGTGGCCGATGTTCTCAACAAAGAAAACCCGAGGGCCCGAGCTGCCTGCTCTGAAGATAATGTGCTGGCTGGTATGCTTCGTGGCTGACGGTCAGACAGCAACGCCACTTTCAATTTTGATGGATTCTGTGTGCAAAGACCAGTGACCACACCTTTGGCAATCAAAAGCTCAAAGCAGCGGAGCTGTCACGCCTTCAAAAATCCTGGAGTGAACATGGCTTACTGCTTACATGATTTTCTTATGTTTCTGTCAACTTCCAAAGTCTTAAAAGCAAGCTCGTCATACCGTGCTTTTGCCGAGTGGCCTTTGTTTCCATTCCTGTCTCGAACAAAGTCCAAGTAGCCAAATCCAAAGGCCACGGGCTGCCCCGGCAGAAGCCGCGCCGGCTTCGGCGCTGGCTGCGCCGGCTTCGTCGCGTGCTGGGGCTGCAGGCAACGGTTGGGCACCAACAGCTTGCCAGCGCGGAAGGTGACCCAGCAAGCACTGTCCGTGTGGCGTTCGGCCATGAGGCCAGGGAAGCACAACTGATCTGGACGGTTTGGGTCGTACATGGGCCTGCAACACTTGAGGAGTTCGCGTTTCAAGTCTGGAGGAGGATCTTGGACGAAGACTGCCGTGCCAGGAGCGAACTCTTCATGATCCAAGGGGTCAATAGCATCAGGAGGAACCTGGCTTTCCACATGTCCAGAGTGAGCAAGCAGCTCCCAGAAGGGCTTTTGGGAAAGATCACTCTTGCGGACAAAAAAAATGAATGCCAGACTAGTGTTTCTGGGAGGGAGGCTATACAATTATACAATGGTCAAAGTTCGCAAAGTTTAATCAAAGTTTGATAAAATCAAACCCAGCATCGTCTGCTCTTGGCGCTCTTTTCGCATCATCCAGATGAGACTTGGCATCCTAGCAAACTGCGAATCAACCATGCCCCAACATTCATAAGTGCCTGGAACTCCAAACATCCATTTTCAAAGGGTTGTTGTTTCAGTTGGATGATTCCAAATCTTTACATGAAAAATCGGTTGTTTCACCATCATTTCCATCCATTAAAAATTTGGTTGTTTAGGCTTCCAGGTGACTGAAATGTCCTTTCAATGTTTGGGGGCACAAGTTCCACACATCAAAAACTCTTCGTTTGGGAGTTCCTGAAGTCGCTTCTCGTTGTCCCGGAGGGTTTCAAAATGCTCCCGGCGCATCCGTTCTTGCTGGGCATGTTCAGCTTCAGCCTGGCAAACTTTGGCAAGGTTTCTACCCAAAAGTCTCCCCTCGAAACCACGAAATTTCGGTGCCATGTTGAGGCTGCAAGAAAAAAAACAAAAGATAGCAAAAAAGGAAGGGTAACTTGGAGGCTTTTTTCAGTTTTCTACAGTTGCCATTTCTTTGGTCCCAGCTGGTTGGTCACAAATCTGAGATTTGTGGCTGAAACCTGGTCATTTCAAGTGACTCAAGTGGCCTGACAATTGGGGCATGCTTAAAAATGACAAAAATCACCGGCACCCGAGACGCAACTTCGATCCACTTCGATTCAGTTCGGTGGTGTCACTGTGTGAGTCAACATGGCCCATGGACTTTGGGAATGTGAAGCAATTCCATTCAAATTCCATTTCAACTAAAAAAAAACACCTAAAGTTCCACAAAAATTTCTCAGGGTGCCCAGCTACCACCAGCCTTCTTCAACTTCTCTTTGTATTTGGCCCGTTGTTCTTTTGCTTCTTCCAAGGTTTGGGTGTAGTTGATTTGCACCTCCAACGGCCACAGTGGCGTCGGCTTCGCTTCTGGTGGATCCACATCATCACTGGAACCAAAAGAACCCGAGGAACTGGAAGAGGAGGATTCGGAAGAGGAGGAACTGGAATCAGACTCCGACATGGCGTAATTTTTATATCATATAGTATCATTGATGTATACAGTATACATGTATTAACAATTCATGTATCATTCATGTATAAATGTAATGTATCATTCATGTATTACGTTGTGTTTGAGATGAATTGGATTGAATTGGTAGCAATCTTCGTACAGATGTTGTGCTAGTCCGAAACATTCGATCAAAAATGATTCTGATTCGACTTGACCTTCACACATGCCGAAAGGTGCCGATGCATCGTCAAAAAAGTCGACGTCAAATGACTTCGAAATGACTTCGACCTTTGGACTTCAAATGTTTTGAGCACCTTTCGCAGATGAAAACGGGGATCAAAGATGATACCAAAAAAAACGCCGACCTTTTCTATCGTTTTTAAGCGGCTCCAGGCTCACTACATCCTAGAAAGTCTGTCATGACTGATTGAAATAGGTTTGGTATCGTTGACCGATTTTCCATAGTTTTGACACCAAACAATCGACCTCTATTAACAACACTGCATCCAGATGCATCCTTCACTCCCTTCCACCCAAGCATGGACATCAACTGTGATTCTCTCGGTGCTCTTTTCACAAAGCAAACTTTGCAGACTTTGAGGCAACTTCAACTATGTACATCTACATCTCACTCAGAGATGAAGCTCAGCATTGACCGAGCCGATCGACACCAAGCAATGCTCACACGCCAACGACCCATTGACATCGTTGTGAAGAAAGAAAGTCCACCACTTCATCGAAGTTCTTTCGGGAGCCTCCCATCAAAAAAGCGTCATGGTTATATAAGAACAACCTGAAATCCTTTTGGGGCTGAAGTCACCTGGCATAAGGGTATAATTTGCTATAACACCATAAAGTTTCAATAGATCAAGGTGCTATATCTCCCATTTTGTCTCAGATTCAACTCAACCAATCAAAAGTCTGGCCTAGCAAAGACTGCGCGTACTTCGCCAGCTGCTGATCATCTCTGACTTTGGCACCAAGCATAGTAAGCAGTCGCCTTTCCCAAGCAAGAGCGCACAAAATGAAAAAAATGTCGAGCACTTGGCATCAGCTGTTGCAATTCTGATTCCCTCCTCATCAACTTCATATACCTCTAAAACCAGCCACAGTTGTCACAAAAATGGTCTTTGCGAAAGTTTTCCAGACTAGCTCACTCTTTCTGACAGGATTTCCCTCCCCCTTTTTTTTCAAAACAAAGAGATGCAGTTCTTCACCCATACCATGTGCCTGATGAAAGCTTCCATCGCAGCACCGTCACCGCCCTTGAGAACTTGTTGAAAGCCCTTCTCATCCAAGGGCTCATCCTTCTTGTAGACCTTGCCGGATCTGTGAAGAATAACACAATTTCACTTCCATTTCCACAAAAAAACTGTGTAGGATTCTTTCCCGCTTCTAATGGCAAAGATCTCCAGGTCCCAAAGGTTTTATTTGCGGATTCCAAACCTTAGAGCTCCTTACATCAACACTGGGGAAGCTTTTAATGCCAACTTGGATAAGACAAATTTGCTTCGAAAACAAAAAATTCCCCACCTGTACCATATCTGTTTTACTCACTTCGGAACGTAACGTCACCACTCCATTCCAAACACAAAGAACTGCAGGCAATGACGTCGTCTTGGTGGCTTGTCGTGGATTCCATAGATGACGACTAAATAAACCTCCCAAGACCGCATTGCTGTTGTTCAATAAGGAACGCCATGAATGTCTGATACATGGTTTGTAACGTTCCACCACCACATTGGCCAATGCTTCCAATGTCCCTTCAAATGGTTTGGAAGTTTGAAAAAGACACTGCCTCTCCAATTTCACTCGAGCACCATCTACATCCAAGGTTGGTGAAAAACTGCTCAAAGTCAACATGGCACCAACAAAACTTGGAAGACTGGAATAATTCAGCCGACACCATAATCCAATCTTCAAATCTCCACATTCAAAATGTTGTAAGACATATTTTCGTGAAGGAGCAGGTGGTTTTGGTAAGCTTTGATGATAAGGAATGCCAGCAAATTTTGCAACTTGAAACAAGCATAAACCTTCCAGTTGCGATGGTGTTGCTTCTCGTAGAAAGTCCTTGACCTCTTTGATGAATTCTTCCGACACGGTACTTTCCAGGACCACTCCTGGAAAATTTTAACGTTTGCACCGGTCACCGGCACCTTTCTTCGTAAATTCATTGGGAGAGATTCATTGGAGATGATCATTGGGAGCCTTGGGACCTTTTCTGACTTCGGGAGACTTCAGTAGAGTCACGAAACACCTTTGTCAATTTGATTCCGAAAATATGTATGTATATATATATATACGTTATATGAGACACTTACCTACAGCAGCAATTTGAAGCTAGCAGCTATCCCCTCCAAAATTTTGGGGGATCAATTTCATTTCATAAGAGCAAACAAAGTTCCTTTCCACTTTCCCTCCTCGCCTTCATTCTCTTTGTTGGGAAAGAATTCCAAGCTCATGGATCGCAAAATCACATCGCTCTCATTCAATTGTTTCCTTACAATCTTCAATCTCCAAGGCTGTCCCTGTAAGGATGCCAAAATCACCGAACGATTGGCATTTTTTGAATCTTTCGACCTCTTCGAACTTTTCGTTTGCCGATGCACATGGTCAACTTGTAAACCACCAAGTTCACAAGTGGTTTCTCGAAAACCATCTGCTTGTTTCCATTGTAAGTTCAAACCTCTGAGCTGACAACCAAAAGTTTCAGCCAACTCTGTTTGACCACCACGCAGACCAATATTTAAGGCAGGAATACGTATATTCGCTTCCAAGGTCCAGGATAAAGATGTGTTCTCACCCAAACCTCCCACCAAAAGACCTACTGGTGAGATGGTGATGTGAGCGACATGTTGAATAATATCCAACCGTAGTGAAATGGGAAATTCAAAGTCTAAAATTCGATTCACTGGGCGATCAATAGGAAGTTCAATGGACATCGATTTGGTACTGGCAGTGTCTCCCAGCAACAACTTCACGCTGCGTTTCTGATTGAACCTCCGGACGCCTGAAAATCCAAAAGGAACCTTCGCACCATGAACTGCAAAGAAGTGGTTGGAACCCTCAAAAGATTCATCTGCAAAGCATCCATCAACAACTAAACAAGGATGTCGATTCAGTAGTTGATGACAAGCATCCTGTCCTCCCACTGTTAATGTAAGAAGTTGACTGGAACATTGTTGGATCTGTACACACAACAAATGATCCTTGGAAGAAGCATCCATCAAACGAATGGGGAAACAACCGATGCCATGTTCCGAAACTTCAAAGGCTGCAGACCATTGACCTAACGATCGACCCGGTGTGCTTCGCGAGGGAGATTGCGGAGTGACTGGTTTCAGGGTAAGTTGCAGTTTTCTCGAACCTTCCACTGACCAATAGATGGCTGAACATCCGGTTTTCGGTTCCAACCACGTACATGCCAGAGAACCATGACGTTGGCCATCTTGACAGAAAGCGATTTCCATGTCATCCAGAGTGTTGAAAGCCAATAGAGCTGGGATCAATGAAAACAATGTGGAGCTGACGCCATGAGAGCTGGATGAACTGATAAAATCAGACTTCAAAATGCAGTCATGTGTTGTTGACAATGGAAACTTGGCAGATTGACCCACGCCAACAAAAGGTAAACGAATACGTCGTTGGGTACCCAAGAGAACAACATGAAAAGCATTGGACTCATCTTCTTCATCCACATTTGCCCAAGCTTCATCATCCATCACAGATAAATCATTGTAAACTGGAGCAGGTTCACGACCCCTAACCAGCAAAACATCCAGACCAGTGGCATTGTTAAACCAACAATTGGCATAGATAGTTGCTTTACACTCACCACTTCTACCACCATGTCGATCACACTGTAGAGTCAATCCAGGACCCAAGTCAATAGGCACAGAAGACATTTCACCTTCCACCAAGACAGGAATTGCTGGAGACCATGGAGATGTACTTTTTCCACATAAGGACACGGACATCAACAAAGGTGGTAAACTCTCTTCATTGCGATGTAAAGCTTGTCGTAACACTCCACCAGATGGTGCTGCACCAATTTGTTCAGGTAATTCATAGATAGGTACGGCATCTCCAGGTGCCAATTTCATTGGATGTTGGTTGGAAATACCACGACCCGCCTCACAGAAATACCATGCGACTTTACGACCTTCACGTTTCACTTTCACGACTGTGGTCTTGGTAGGGCAATCTTGATGTTCTTTTCGTTGACCCAACCACCATTGAAAACCACCCTGATTCAGTCTTAATGGTGCAACATAGGCAAAGCCATTGGGTGGAACATCCCAAATGCCTCCATAACCATCGTTGATGTGTAACATTCCACCAGCATCACAAGAATCTCTATGTTCTCTCAAGATACGTGGTGCCCAACCAACATTCGACCAACAGAGATGATATGCGAGGTCTACTGGACAAGCATTGCACAAACTAAAGGGAGCTTGTATGGAAATTTGACGCAAATGTTCTGACCTTTCTTCCATAAGACGCAGTCCATAAGCTGGCATCGCAACTTCAGGACAAATAGATCGAGAATAAGCGACATAACCATCTGAATCAAGCACAGCCATTGGATGTACCGGTGCACCAAAAGAGAATTGCATCCCACCCACGGAAGATGGTGCAGGTCGTAACTGGAAAGAGGCTTCTTGACTTTGAAGTGCTTTTGGAGGAAGTGCCAAATGAAATCCAGATGGCAAACACAAAGTGTGACTCCTCACAAACTCCGAAGCTTCTGCTTTCCAACTTTTCCATGTCACCGAAGTTTGAATGGCCGACGTTTGTGTATCAAGATATTGACTTGGAATACAGAAAGGTGGCCATTCACTGGCTTCCATTTGTAGATTTGCAACATTCAGCAACTTGACCTCCAGATCCAATAAAGTACGATTCACCAAAATCATAGGTGATGATATCAAAACCAGCAGTTGTGGAGGCCTTGGAACTAAGACTTGTATCAAGAAACTTCCTTGCATTGTCTCCCATTGTTCAGTTAAACCTGCTCGAATCTTCAAGGATTTGATGGGACATCCTGATGTTTTCATTTGCAGATTCATCTTCCCATCTTCCACAATTGCATCCAAACTGGTTGGCCTGGACAAAAGTTGCAAGCCTGAAATGGAAGAATCATCCGATCGCAGAAAAGAATTCAAATGATCTACACCTTTAGAAGCAATACAATCCATTCCTGTAAGGTTCAATCCCACTACAGCATCTTCAAATTTCTTCACTGGAGCTGTTTCTCCTTGAGCTCCAGCTTTCAAACTTCGAGTTTTCAAATCCAGTTGTGCAGCAATCGCATCTTCATATGCTTGTAGCAATCTGGAACACGCATGAATGACCGGAAGCGTTACGGCCAGTTGAATGGGTGCCCTTGGTGCTGCATGGATCTCTGCCAATGCCGAAGTGTTGTTGGATAAACGTTGGCAAAGCAGCTCCAAATTCCATTCGGAGGTACCCAAAATCGGTTCCCACGCCGCCCAACGGTCATTTAAGGCAGCCAAGCGCCACCATAAACGATCCAAAACAACCGAACCCATTGGAGTGCTACCACGCGACCAGTTGAAATTCACGCGTGTCAATGGACAACCTACAAATGGAGTTTGAAAATGTTCAAAATGCAACCACATCTTTATCGGAATCACAAGAACTGTCAAAGAATCTAGAACCAGAATGCATGAAACTTGAGCACACCAAAATGCTACATCATTTTGTGACACCTTTGGTACAGTTTCCCCCCAACAGGCACCTAGTCCAAATTCTAGAACTGGTCTTGGTGCAAGGATCTGCAAGGTTATACCATCCAATTCAATGGAACAAGCAACACTCATTTTCTGTGGTTGTTCCAAGGATAAGGGATCTCGTGCACGTATCTCTTCATGTGGTTCTACACTTTCTGCTTCCATCGCTGCCATTGCAGAGACCATATCTGTAAGCTCCAAAACATCTTGTAAGGTGATACGAAGTTGAAAACTGTGCAATTTCAGAATCTCCGCACAATACAAACTGATCCTTGTACCTGATGACTGGATGACTGGATGACTGGATGACTGGATCACTTTGAAAGAAATGCTTGTGAACAAAAAAACGCTGAAAAAAGAAACACAACAACTGAACAAACGATTGATCTCAAAAAACGCGATACAAATTTTGAAAGGCATTTTGAAACATCTTTCGTTGCCTTTTTGTTTTTGCCAGGAATGTGCCTGAAATGACTTGCTTCTCATTGACCACTTTTGCAAAGAAGCTCAATTTCTCACAAAGCACTCTGTTTTGAGCATCTGCATCCGAGACGGACACCCGTCGCAAGCTGGCATTCGGCATGGCAATCTGCTCAAAACTCATCCTTGCATGAACCAATCCGGGTTCAAAAAAACGTACCGAAACTCTATGAATCCCCAAAACAATTCAAAGATGTCGTGACCACAACCCATATGATAGCTTCTTTCTTAACTTGTTCACAAAATCAAAAATCAAATCCCAAAAATCTCGCAAAAAAACAACAAAAACAACAAATCCTGTGACATTAACCTTCCAGCCAAGCAAAGCATCTTACTCCCTTCCGACTTCAAGCGCAACATCAAATCGCCCACCAAAGCGAAATGCTCCGCCGGAGAATCCCAAGCCATGGGCAATCGAACGGCACCATCCTGAAGGTCCACCTGTTTTCGAGGTGAATGCAAAAAATCTACCATCAAAAATACATGGAAACATGGTATTTTTGTGTTTAGAAAATATATCTTATGTATATTATATATATATATATTATCATATGTATATCAAATCTAATATACATGTATAGATCAAACTCAAGAATCCTGGGCAAAAATAGACAACGAAGCAAACAAAAACATTTTCTCTTTGCAAAGCATGTCTTTCAAAAACGTGTCGGTTTTTTCTGAAAGCATCGATGATCACGGAAAATGACCCATGCCTTCATCACCTGTACTGCAGTAGTTGGTGCACTGCTAGATGCATCCACATTGGCTTGAGCTGTTTGCTGATACACTGACAACGCCCATGTCAACAGATCTGTCCAAAGCTGTGGCAAAAGCCAAACATTGGGCCTAAGAACAAGATTGATGGAAAATTGGACAATCCGCTATACAATCCCCTCTCTTGTGATTCAAGCTGATGTGTGTGGCATTCACATAGGATTAACACGCAGGGTCCGGGCTGTTTCGCTGTATGTTCCAGTCTTGTCACTTTCAGCATTCTGAGGCTCCCACTGTCTTAAGTCAATCTTGATCTCAGTTGGATCTACTGGCACTGCTGGCATCGTTGCCAGCACCTGTAAGCTTAACCCATCAGATGCACACGGCAAATCAATGAGCAAGCTACTGATATCTTCTCTTCGAGCATCTTTCACACAACCTCCCTGACATTGAAAGTTGATGTGTCGTGGTACAGCTTCACCCGTTGATGGAGGTCGTCGAAACGTAAAGCATCCATTGGTGATCGCTAAGCATGCCAAGGGTGTGTTGGATGTAAAGCCTGCATCCACAATGAGGGCACCTGTCCATTTCAGTTCAAACAAGAGTCCTCGCCCTGGTGCTGGCTTTGCAAATTCCTCCAGTTGCTGCAAACGCATCTTCAATGTTTCTCGCAAAGCCTTAGGGATAAACGTTGGGTGCCAACACCACACGAAGTGTCCGAGTGTCTGCGATGTTTCAAAGGAGCTCTTGTTTGAAGATGCTTATTTTGGACAAAAAAAACAAGTTCCGCAGGTAGATATGCAACATTTACAAATTTTGAGAGAAAAGCGAAAGCAGCACCAAGGAACCTCATCTGAAGAAGAATAGCTGAGATTGAGGTACAAGACATCAAAGAATTGCGTTGCATGTGCTCGTGTCAAAGTAATAGCTGATTTCAGCGGTTTTTTTTCGGACACCTTTTCGGGTGAATCCATTTTCTCTAAGGGAGCTAAAACACGAATATCTAAGGATTCAGTGGTGCTTTGAACCTCCACTTCCGCTGTCACAGGCCTTATGATTTGATGCCATTCTTGACTCTCATCTTCTTTTGGTGAAGCGGCGAAGAACACTTGCAGACGGGTCATGGAGATTTGAACCCCACGACTGGAAGGGTTGGATTGTACCAAGCAATTTCCAAGATCTAAAATGGCATATCCTTCATGATGAAGAGCTTGAAAAGTACGAGTTCGTGTACCCTTTGCAGCACTTAAACCACCAATACTAAGATTTGGAAGCGATTCTGGAAAGGCTCCACTAGCAGGGAGGAATAACAATGGAGCATCAATATTAAAACGATATCTCCATGATCTTCGGCTTCCCACATCTTCATCTTCTGTTTGTTTCACCTCCATCGTCTCCGTTGTGGATGTTTGCGGTTTAGACAAGGTCAGTTCTTGGGAACACAAATCCATGATGTGTTCGAAGTCACATTGACGATAGACGAAGGCAATTTGGGCCCATGTCACTTGTAAGTCATAACCACCACCAGCAACATCTGCAGTTAAAGATGCTTGGAGCAATGGAAGATCTGCTTCTCTGGGGGCCAACAATAAACGACCAGCCAACCAAACCTCCATACTTCGCAGTTGGCTCGTGATGGAAAAGCCTCCCAGCAGTCTTTTCTTTGGTGACAATGGGGATGTGTTTTTCAGGCAAACAAAAAAGAACACGGCGAATGTAGGAGCAAGCCAGCGTTAATCCCTGCACAATTGATAAATTGATACTACAAATCGAAGTTTCTTCAACCGAAGTTTCAACATAGGATTTTTTTTACGAATCTTGCCATGACAACTTTCTTCAAAGCTACAGGCATTACTTTGTGCCAAGAAAACTTGATGCAAACTATCAAAACCCGTTTTTTTCTTTGGGAGAAGCCCCCACCTTCACCAGATTTCAAGCAACATTCCAAGCCACCCATAGTAGCTTGTACCTCTTCCACTTCTTTGGGTCCAAGCAAAACTGCATGAAGTTCAGCACTTTTTACCGATACTTCCACATGTCGACGTGAGATCTTCGTTTCGGGATGGATCTCCTTCACGGCTTGGTCAAAGGCATCACGTAATTCCTCTGTCTTCTCGGCCACGAAACGTTCCCACATGGCGCTGGTGAGGCCAAGTTCATGTGTGCCACATTTCTGCAGGGCAGCGGCATGTCCTGCAGATCAAGAGATCTTCAAGTTAATGTCAGATATTCTGCAAACAAAACTGATCTCTCCAGACTTTTTGTTGTCCAATGAAAACATAATAGGGGAATCATCCTATTTTTTCAACTAACAATGATAGACATGACATTTGGTCAACCAAAAACTTTCCCACAAAGGTCAGGTCCTTCCGCCAGATTGCATTGAATCTCCTTCTTGGCTCTCACGGCTTTGGCCACGGAGTCGGAGGCCCAACGAAGTTCCAAGGGAGGTGCAGCAAAGGTAACCAGAAGCGAAGCATCGGGCGACCAAGTCGCTTCCAAATCCAAGTGACCAAAACTGCCTTTTTGGGGGAAAAAACATCCGCAGAAAAAACGTTGAAGTTGTTGAGATCTCAACCAAAAAAAGAAAAAAAACAATAGGTCAAGTGAGTTTGTTGGTTGCTTTGTGGTTGTTTGTTTGTTTTTCGGGGGGATGAAGAGTCATAAGTTTTAGAAAAATCCAAAGTATCAAGAGTGAATAGACATGTTTTTCTTTGATCGGCTTAGTGTGAGGACAAAGCTACACCCAGGGTGTAGGAAAAAATCAAAGGCGACACTGTCCTCAAATAAAAAAGGAGTTGCAATTGATGTCTCTTGATGAGTTCAAGTTGATTGAGCCTACTGTATCCCATCTTTCTTTGTTGATGAATTTACTAATGTGAAGTATTGATGTATAGAATTTCACCCATCTCTTAACCCAAGCACTTTTTGTTTTCTCTTAACCCAACTAGGCACTGAGTAATGGTCGTTCTCCACATTTCATGGCTGCATCTTGCGCCTTGCCCACTACAATCATTTGCCCTTCCTCGTCCACATTTACTCTCACATTCACTCCAGCAATATGACCCTTGACTGATGCATCATGATAGCCACCAGCACCCATTGGATCCCAAATCAAATCAAAACTTCCAGTTCGAAGATCAAATTTCCAAGGATAGCCTTGTTTGGTACTTCGGTCACGAAGGCTTGTACTTCTCATCATTTTTGGAGATCCTTCAACCTGTCCAACTCGACTCAAACTCATCTGAGATAAAGGTGCTAAAGCAAAGTCGAGACCAACTTGCAAATGACCAAAGAGTCTCATGAGACCTGGATCAATGTGACATCGCATTCGACTAAACTCTGCATGGATTTCACCACCTGGAAACTTTCGAGCTGCTAATACCACAATTTTCGATGGTTCATATGCAAAGCGATCGTGATTTTCGTCATCCATCAATTTGATACGTGTATCTCGTAGTTCACATATCAAGGCAAAATTCTTCAGATCAACCACTTCACTCTCCCGCAAGTCAGAATCCACTTCAGCATCACTGAAGTTATTTTTCTGAGAGGAGTTCCCTGAAAAATGTCCAAGATGAATTTCCAAGGCTGCACCATCTTTCCAAGCTTCCAAACGAAAAATTGGAGCTTCAACATCTATCGTCAATTTCAACGTGGCCAAATTCAATCCAGCAGCTTCTGCCGCCGCTTTGGCATGTCGTACGGTACTGGAAGTTTCCTCCGAGTCCACGGCTTCCTCGGCTTCCAAGCCTGGCACCTTCAACAGGGGCTTCCCACCCCACCCGAAACAAAGGCCACCCACCAATTTTACCCGGTGTAGGAAGGAACCTATAAAATCGGTTCCTATTTTACAAAACAGTACCTATTGAAAAGTTACTGTTCCATCATATTTGGAGCAATTTCATGGTTTTTTCTCATTCAATTCAAGAAAAGGGTTTGAAAATTTTCTCCATCAAAAAGGAATCTTCCGTTGCCTGAACGATCTCTGGCACCCCACGTTTCCTCCAGGCATTGTATGCATCCGAGCTGGAACGCAAGGCGCCATGCAAGGTGTGAGGATCCAATGTCACCTGACTCGGTGGAAAATCACGGGATTTGGATGTTAGGAAATCCCGCAACAAAAACAGGAAGACTGGTAGAACTTTATATATAACTTTTATAACCCTCAAAAGCTAAACTCAACAACCAGGTCTGTTTTTTTCATTTTCTTCTCTGGCTTGCAAATTGCAATCCTAATGCTGCTCCACAGTCCAAAACGGACGGTTTCATCAGGACCCAACTGCTTCAACCAGTTGAGATGGTCAAAAAAAGGGTTGAATGTATTTTTTGTCGGAAATTTCAACCTTTGAAATTAATTCAACCAATTCTTCATCTTATTGAATGATAGGATGAACATCCTGGTGCATCTTTGCGGAAAACTGACATGATTATACCTGGCGACTCCAGCATGTTTCTAGAAGCAGCCAACTACTATTGATTAAGAAAACCTTCACTAGAAGATCGGTAGTCTATTTATAGCACTTGTTTAGGATGGGTTTCGCTTTATACATCCCAAGTGCTTCGCCGGGTTTCCAGTAACAACAACAACAACAACAACAACAACAACAACGTCGTAACAACACGACCCAAACAGGGTTTGCAGCCAAATGGATGCACCTGAATGGGTTCGCCCAAGATTGTCACCTCAACACTTGGTGCTGTGGAAGAAATCCGATCCGCAGAAACTTGGAACTGGAGACCAGCACCAGGATTCAACCTGACAGGCTGAAGAAAAACAAACAACGCATACAGCACCAGGGATGTTGCCAATTTTGCAATTATTTCAGCCATGACTCGTGTTTTTTTTGTGTAGGTTTTTTAACACTTCCTTTCGTACTATCCTTCTCAATCCTTTGACCTGTGCAAAAATGCCAATCCATCTTTGAGTTTTTCAGCTGTGAAAAACAATGACTGTTATGACAAAGCTGCCATGCAGGAATCCGCCGTTTGACATTATGGATTGCCAAGTTTTTCAATACAACCTTTCAATGGTTCCCTGAACTGGAAGCAGGTGTCACTATAGTTTGCAATCCGAATAGTTTGTTGGAAATCACTCAAACCTGTCAGACCTTCTGACGCTTTAGCCATTAACTTGTTCCTCCCTTGATATTCCCAAAAGTGAATCACAGCATTTCAGCAACTTGAAGTTTCCACTCCAATAAGCCCATTTGGGTGGAGTTCCAACTATCCTAACCTGCCTTACCGATTCTACACATTTAAGGATAGCACACACCCCCAACACACGCACACACAAAATTCCTTTTCTTTCAACAAAAAATCATGTCAAACCGAAAACCGAAAACCGACGAGCCTTGCAGCATCAGATTCAAATGACCCTCCAGTGGCCACACTGCTATCCAACAGTTCCAATAAAGGTCGATCATCCAAACTGATGGCCATTTTCGCCAACTTCGTTGTGATACAGAGCTGAGTATTCGCACCAATGGTCACATCTAAGGAAAAAGCGGCACCACCCGCAGAAGCTTTCAATACACCACCTGTGACCATTTTAAATTGAGAGATTGTTGCAATTGGTTTTGCTTTGCGGTGTTTTGGATTTGATCTCACTGTGTTTGTAACTTAAAAACCTGAACAACCCACGAACCCATGCGCAGATCAGTATTAAAGATCTACTTTGCATCCACTGCATGTCTTTTTGAATCCGCAGCTGGTAGACCCAAACGCGCAACGCATTCAGCATCTCTTCCAGCGCAGCGTCAGCTCCAACGCAACTGCAAAACGCTGCAGCAACCTATCCTGTGGGCACTCTTCCCCAACACTGCTTTCTCCACAACACTCCTCTCTAACACTTCTCTGCAACACCTCTGTACAAAACTTCTCTGCAACTCTCTTCTCCAACACGCTTCTCCAACACTCTTTTCCAGCAGTTTTCTACACCACTTCTCCCCAAACTTCTCTACAATGCTTCTCTACAACTCTCTTGTCCAACACCTCTCTCCGACAGTAAGGCTTGTTGAGTTGGGTAATTGGGCATCGTTTGGCCTTTTGCCCTGCCATGCCTGCAAAGCCGGCATGTGTTGCGCCACCTTGCTTCTCAAAAGAAACAAACTACACCAAATCACGCACGTCTGAAGTAGGTCAAATCTACGTCTGAAAGCTCAACGTTGAATTCAAAGCAACGGCGCGATCGATGTCGCTCAGCAGCAAGACCCTCCTTAAAATGTGGCTGCAAAAGCAAACGGGAACACTTTAACGCGTGAATGCTTGCATGCACCACCTGCTCGCGCTTTGGCAGCACCAGCGAAGTGCTAATGAATGGAGACTTGGTCACAGTTCAACGCCGAAATTACTCCCCCAACTCACTCGGCACTCAAAAGCATGTTAAGAACGCGGCTGCAACGCTTCCTCCAAACATCTATGGTTTCAGGGCATTCCGCCCAAAAAGCTAGCCAAGGTCAAAGCTGACCACTCTCCGCGGTGGTACCGCAGGATGTCCAAGACCACCTCCCATTGGCAATGACATCAGAAAGCAATATTACAGCTGCGATTTTGATTTGCTGAGCTGTGTTCAAGCTTTTATCCCTTGATCGTTCGTTCTTTTTTGATATAGTATTCCTTTTGGAGCGATGGACTCAAAAGCTTAACCTGCGTACGTGTTAAACGATTTAATGACCAAAGGGCGTTCTGTGAAAATGCGACCCCACACCTCGTCCACCCTGTCCTGGCTCAGGCTCATTTGTTGCGGCCCCTTCCAGAGTTCGACCTGACGAACCGATTCTCGCGCCAGTGCTACCACATGAACTACGAACTGATAGTTTGAAACCATTGGACAAGGACCATGACCATCCCCAAACCCCCTCAGTCGATGTTATTAATGAATGGACACATTGCCAACAGAAAAACAAAGAACCAATGCTAATCCTAAGTCAAACAAACACAGGAGTCAATAGCCAACCTTGGTACAAGATGCAAGGACACCCAAACCATTGCAACAGAATGTAGTGACAAGGTCCATGCAACCCCTGTTTTCGGGTCCAAATCTTTTCGGGAAATTTTTCCATGTTTGGGGGGATTTTTTTTCCATTTTAAGCTTTTGGTGGTGGTGGTGGTGGTGGTACCCCTATATACTCCTACTCGACTCCGACTCCGACTCCTCTTCTACTCCTTCTCTACTGCGTTGATATTTTTGCTGCTACTACTACTACTACTACTACTACTACTACTACTACTACTACTACTACTACTACTTCTACTTCTACTTCTACTACTGCTACTTCTACTTCTACTTCTACTTCTACTTCTACTACTACTACTACTACTACTACTACTACTACTACTACCACTACTACTACTACCACTACTACTACNCCCTGCTTGCTTGCTTGCTCCCTTGCTTGCTTGCTTGATTGCTCCCTTGCTCCCTTGCTTGCTTGATCCCTTGCTTGCTTGCTTGCTCCCTTGCTCGCTTGCTTCCTTCCTTGCTTCCTTGCTTCCTTGCTTCCTTGCTTCCTTGCTTCCTCGCTTCCTCGCTTCGTTGCTTGCTTGCTCGCTTGCTTGCTTGCATGCTTGCTCCCTTGCTTGCTGGCTTGCTTGCTCCTTCCCGACAAAGCAAAATAGAAAGAATCCCCCAAAAAATGGAAAATTCCCCGAAAAATAGGGCACGCCCTGTATACTAACCTTCATATACAAACAAAGCTTAGCACAAAACGGCTCGCAGATCATAACGTCTGCAATTTTGGAAAGGAAGCATCTAAAGCTTACAAAAAAGTAATGGGCTTTTCTGGCGCTGCGACCCATCAATGCCGAGCGCCTATTCAGCTCCGAGATAAGATCGCTTGGCAGGGCCTCGTCCGCCTGGCGAAAAATTCCATGAACTCCATCACGCACTGCGAAAATGCAAACTTCCCACCCACACACCGTCAACCAAGGCTTCGTGAGTTGGGTAAATGGCAGCGGCCACATCGAATTTCAGTACGAAGGTAGTCACGATTTGATTGCCCACGAGCACAATGTCTGCCCTGGAAAAAAATGCTTTAATGAAATTATTTGCCTGCTTTTCCAGCTCGTTTAGCCTTTTGCCCTGCCCTGCCTGCAAAGACGGCATGTGTTGCGCCAACTTGCTTCTCAAAAGAAACAAACTACACCAAATCACGCACCCGCTCAGGCAACATTGAGCTCAAAGCAACGGCGGGATCCATGTCGTCCAGCAGCAAGATCCTCCTTAAAATGTGGCTGTAAAAGCAAAAGGGAACACTTTAACGCGTGAATGCTTGCATGCACCACCCGCTCGCACCAAGGCTGGCGCTGCCAAAAGGTCAGCACTACCGAAGTACAAATCCACGGAGACCTTGGTCACAGGTCAACGCCGAAATTACTCCCCCAACACTCAGCACTCAAAATATGCCAAGAACGCGGCTGCCATGCGTCCACAATCCTTCGATTGTGAAGCCGCAGCCCGACGCTGGCGAAGGCAGCCCGCAGTGCTGTGACCGCTGACCACTCTCCGCGGTGGAGCCGCAGGATGTCCAAGACCACCTCCCATTGGCAATGACATTAGAAAGCAATATTACAGCTGCGATTTTGATTTGCTGAGCTGTGTTCAAGCTTTTATCCCTTGATCGTTCGTTCCTTTTTGATATTGATTGAAAAGCTTAATCTGCGTACGTGTTTAACGATTTCATGACCCAAGAGTGTTCTGTAAAAATGCGACCCCACACCTCGTCCACCCTGCGCTGGCTCAGGCTCAGCGGCCCCTTCCAGATTTCCACCTGACGAACCGATTCTCGCGCCAGTGCTTCCACATGAACTGCAATGCACTGTCAAGGCTTCCAGCCTCTTTCTGGTCAGCCAATCCATTACTGCCTGAACGAAGACAAGCCAAAAACTCTCAGGAAACATATTAACGCGCGAGAAGCCAAGACTTGCTACGAACACTAGCAGGGACATTGATTAACGCTACGTTGGAAGACACTTGGAAAGTGTGCATTCCGAATGCAAACTTGTTTCGCCCACTTCTCCTTTTGCAAGTGTGCAACATCATGGAAAAGCTGGGTAGTTTGAAGCCGTTATTTCTTTTTTGTGATCAGGTTGTCTGCGAAAACCTGCTATTTAATCAGCGGACAGCGCTGAAACTACACAGCAATCTTGATAATGCAGCTCTGATATTAGATCGTTTGGCAGCGCCTCGTCTGCCTGGCGAAAATACCAAGAACTCCATCACGCACATGTGAATTTGATACCGAAACCAAAAATTGGTGGCGAAACTGCGAAAACGCAAACTTCCAACCCCACACACCGTCAACCAAGGCTTCGTGAGTTGGGTAAATGGCAGCGGCCACATCGAATTTCAGTACGAAGGTAGTCGCGATTTGATTGGCCACGAGCACAATGGCCGCTCTGGAAAAAAATGTTTTGATGAAATTATTTGCCTGCTTTTCCACATAGTAGCTCGTTTGGCCTTTTGCTCTGCCCTGCCTGCAAAGCCGGCATGTGTTGCGCCACAAAAGAAAGAAACTACACCAAATCACGCACCCGCTCAGGCAACATTGAGTTCAGAGCGATGGCGCGATCGATGTCGCTCAGCAGCAAGACCCTCCTTACAATGTGGCTGCAAAAGCAAACGGGAACACTTTAACGCGTGAATGCTTGCATGCACCACCTGCTCGCGCTTTGGCAGCACCAGCGAAGTGCAAATGAATGGAGACTTGGTCACAGTTCAACGCCGAAATTACTCCCCCAACTCACTCGGCACTCAAAAGCTAAGAACGCGGCTGCCATGCTTCCTCCATCCTTCTGTCCAAGACTCACTGCCCACATCGCTATTGAAAGCGACAAATTATTAAGGCCCATGCTCACCTGTATCGGGGGCATCGAGGTTTCCACCTGAACCGATTCTGGCGCCGGACCTGCTACAGTCAAGGCTTCCAGCCTCTTTCTGGTCAGCCAATCCATTACTGCCTGAACGAAGACAAGCCAAAAACTCTCAGGAAACATATTAACGCGCGAGAAGCCAAGACTTGCTACGAACACTAGCAGGGACATTGATTAACGCCACGTTGGAAGACACTCGGAAAGTGTGCAGTCCGAATGCAAATTTGTTTCGCCCACTTCTCCTTTTGCAAGTGTGCAACATCATGGAAAAGCTGGGTAGTTTGAAGCCGTTATTTCTTTTTTGGGATCAGGTTGTCTGCGCCCTTCGCGTTGGAGTTGCGCTGCTGCAAAAAAAAATGGGTAATTTGGCTCTAGGAAGGGCTGAGCGAGGCATGGCATTACCAGTAGTACCCCACAAGGCAGCGGCGGAATTTTCAAGAACAGGGAACCTATAGGAGAGATTACTTCTTGTGAATGACGGATGAGAAAGCAAAAACACTGACTGACTGTCCAACTGTCTAGCTGCCTAACTGAACAACTGACTAACTGTCTAACTGTCTAACTAACTAACTTACTAACTAATTAACTAACTAACTAAACTAACTAACTAACTAGCTAACTAACTAGCTAGCTAACTTACTAACTAAGTAACTAACTAACCAACCAACTAACTAACTAACTAAGTAACTAACTACCTAACTGACTAACTAACTAACCAACTAACTAACTAACTAACTAACTACCCAACTAACCAACTAACCAACTAACCAACTAACCAACTAACCAACTAACCAACTAACCAATTAACCAACTAACCAACTAACCAACCAACCAACTGACTAACTACTAATCTAATTGTCTGACTGCCTAACTCATCAATACTGCGAACAGCGGTTAAAGCAAGACCCTCCGTCGGCGAACAACGTCCAGCCCCCAGACCCCACAGATAAACGGGAACCCTTCGCTACGTATTCATAAAGAAACATCCCAACCAGTGCCTGAAGCATCACACACTGCAGTGTATTGTGAAATTCGCATGTGAAGCTCGTAGCGCGTCGGTGTTGTAAGCTCTGGTAATTCTTCCTTGGCATCCACCTCATTCAGTAAAGCTTCAACTGAGAAACCTTCTCCCCATGCATCCTTTGCTGGACCCACAGTCCCATCATTCTCAACACCTTTGGCCCAATTCATCCAAGAACGCCATTGTGACGAGGCAGAAGTTGCTGTGGAACCAGTTTCTGCTTTGCTGGAAATCTCTTGATGTGCTTCAAATCTCCATTTAGCCAACCAACGAACAGAAGCATTGGCCTCTACATTTGTCAGCACGAGTTCATCATGAGGCTGTCCTTTCAATTTCAACGCATATACTGAAGCATAACGTTGTCCAGCAGCTGCTGGCAACTCCCTACCCGAATCTTCGGAATGAAGAAATTCCGCCAAAACCCAGTCGCACCAGCTACGCAGTTCTTGCAATGCATCCGGAGTGATTTGAAAAGCCGCATCGGCTTCCTGACAGACAATAATTTGTTTAAATCCGATGGAAAAAAAAACGAAAATCCAGTTGTTTTCACCCATGAAATCGAATTCAATGTTTGATTCAATGCCTGATTCATTCACCTGTTGGACAGAAAATTGCCAAGAACTTAATTATGGGAGATCCAATGATAACTATGTACCCTCTTGATTTCCACACATCACAGCTGGTCCAGAAGGGTCTACCATTGTCTGTTCCGTGGAAAAAAAGTTTGATAGCAAGAAAATTTGAGCCACGAAATAAGCCTACATCCAATCTCACCATACTCTATACTGGTTCCTTGATATAAAGTCCAAAAAATGGGGCCATTTGTTTATCAAGAAATTCGCAAGGATTGTTTTTCATAGTTCAATGGTAGCCTATATATTTTTTACCCAAACAGCGCTGGATGTTTCCACTGTTTTGAATCTCCTGTGGAAGATCTAGCCATAACTTGGCTAGCCCTTGCTCTGGAGAATGAAGGAGTTTTGCTTGGATGGACAAAGGTCCAAAGAGTCGCAAATCTGGTCCTCACCGCAAGAACCAAAAAACACCACCTTTGGACACTACACAAAACATCACACAATCTCAAAGCAGGAATCAACGTGGTGGGTTTCTCTGTGACAATGTCCGAAAGTGCTGAAATTTAATGGGCTGTCCTGGAAATTCAGGCCCTCCGAGATTCACTTGCAATCCGGAGAATCGCAGCACCTGGTCATGTTGCGATTCTTGTTGGGATCCACTTGCGATCCCAAATCGATCGCACAGAATCTCAAGTTGAGAGGGTTTCCTTTAAAAAAATGTAGGTCCACATTCCAGCTTAACCAGAATCAGCAAAAGAAACTTACCCATTTTCAACTCTCCTTCATTTTTAAAAAAAAAGTTCAACAGCAATTCACCTCAATGCATTGAAAAAAAATCACTGAATCCGATGGCTGGTACCTTGCGCAAATCTGAGTCATTGCTGTCTGGCAAAGACTTCCAATCTCGACCAACACTTTCCAAGTAGGACTCGCCCAAGGCTACGGTCAATGGAGCCTCCCAACAGGAAATTCATGGGGTTCTTTATCCAGATAAAAGATGCCCCATGCCCCCCCCCCTCAAAAAAAAAGGATGCTCACACCTGCAATGAGGAGGTCTTTCATGGGTTGTTTTCTTTTTCATCGGTTTTATAAAGAACTATTTCGAAACATGTTTGGGTTGTAAGTTTGAGACAGACCTCTGACCAAATTCGCTGACAGAGCTGGTGAAGAATTCCAGGGTTGGTTTAATTCATGGTCAAAAAAAACAAGAAAAAACAACATAGGCTGTTGAAAAGACAGCCTTCCTAAAAAAATCATGGAAGTAGAAAATGGGTCCCTCCAACAATCATCACAAATCAATAGTCATCATCTTCTAAAACATATTGCCACTGAAGGTTTCAATCCTTCATGTTGATCTTTGGTTTGTGACGATCGGCAAAGATCATCAAAGATCTTTGCAACACCAAGACCCAAAACTCCAAAGGAAGACCCAGGATCCACCTTCCCAGGCAATTCATGATGAACTTTGGCCTGGGAATGTCGTTTGGTGACATGCGAATGGAGAAAACGTGGAAGGCTTCGAGTGTCGTGTTTTTTGCTCAACATCTCTGAGTTTCGAGTTGCAAAGTCATCCGGTTTCGCCTTCAAATGTCCCACGTTCACTCGCAGCTGCCGTAGAATCGCATGGGACAAACGGGCGACTCGCCCGGAGAAAAAGCCGCTGCCTTCTTCAGCCTTTTTGGGAGGTTCAAAAGAAGGCTGACCCGATTTACCATTTCATCTGGTTGAATGACAATGTAAAGGTTTTTCCAAATCAAAATAATGTTAGATGATTTTGAGGAAAGGAGATTCCCTGCAAAAAAACTAAAGAGGAAAACTTCTTTGGAGCTATTTTGGGTCAACATCACGTGTACCACGAAGCCTCGGCTTGCTGGGCAATAGCCACCAGTTCATCCTCCAGTTTCTTCACCTCCGAAGAAAAGGCTTCACCAGTTGGGGAACGTCTAGCATCTGTTCGGCCTTTCCAACTATGATCCCATGAGGACTATGATACAAAAATGCATATCATAAAATTAGTATCATAATATCGTTTTGGTGCCATGTAGTATCATATAGTACAATAAGTACTGCAGTATATAATGGTACAATGAATATAGTCTCTCATAAAATGTGTTATGGTGATATCTTGTGCATAGCAATACATGTATATACATATACATGTATATATATATATATATCATTCATATATGTATAGAGATATACACACATATAGCAATGTCATATGGTACAATTATAACACCACCATGGCCATGTACATACATATGACATGATTGCTATCAAAATGATAATCCTTTGCCTTTGACCATATTGGACCCATGGACCTGAGCCTCTTTGGCTTCTGCCGGCCGACCACCTTTCCTCCTGGGCATGGGCAAAAGTTTGCAGCGACGATCCACAGCCATCCAAACATTCAAAAAAATGCTCCAAATCGAAGCATCAAAACCAAACAAACATGATTTCCAAATATTGAAGATCTCCAAAGATCCATTCTTAGGCTCTGATATCAGCTTTCTGTGGATCTAAGATTGCATTAAAAAAACCACCCAACAAAAAAAACAGCAACAACCTTGGGTCCTAACCCACCCACCCCACTACTGTGATAAATAAACCCCTAACCTTAACACCGAGAAAAGTCCCCTTCAGGTTTCACCACCGAGTCACTGTGNAAAAAGGAACAACTGTGCGCCCAACATACTCAAGATGGACTAACGTAGGACAAACGTAGACCGGGCGCGGTGCCTAGAAATGTCACCCTCTGCGAAGCATCCTTCCAAAAAAACAACTGTGCGCCCAACATACTCAAGATGGACTAACGTAGGACAAACGTAGACCGGGCGCGGTGCCTAGAAATGTCACCTTTTTGGCCCGCAACATACGTCCAGGACGAACATAGAGCCGACAGACCGGACTCGGTGCGGAGAAATCTCACCTTTTTGGCCCGCAACATACGTCCAGATGACCCAAACTGGCTGTATTTGTGCAACGTCCAAAAAGCCAACTGTGCGCCCATCACACGCAAGATGGGCTAACATAGATCCGATAGATCAGGCGCGGTGCCGAGAAATATCACGTGTTTGGCCCATACTATGCGCCCAACATACTTGAGATCAAATGACATAGAACCGATAGACCGGATGGCCCAAGCTGGCTGAATTTGTCCCGCGGCATACGTCCAGATGGCTGTATTTGTCCGACGTCCGACGTCCCGATGCATATTTGTCTTTACCTTAAGGTTACCTTAAGGTGACCTTAAGGTCAGTGTACTAAGGTGACCTTAAGGTTAGCTTAAGGTAACCTTAAGGTCCTGTGGCCGCAAGCGCAGTTCAAGTTGAAGGGTCTTCACCGTGAGTTTTGTGGGCTGCGAAACGAGGTGTCGCCATGGCACCTCTGCCTGGGTCCGTGAAATCCGCAGAAAATCAACGTGGAATTGGGAAGGAACACCGCCCTTTAGAAAATCGGGACATCATGTTTTTCCGGGAAAAAATCGACTTTAGTCATCAGTTCAAATGATTATTGAATGTATACAGTCATTGAGCGCATGAACTATCCCAAAAAAAAACACCCCAACTTTTCACGGTGAAAATATCGGGCTCCCAAACATCCACACTCAGCTCACTGTGTAGAACTTCAAGGCCGTAAACCTCAAGAGCCTCCGTGCAAACACCAAAAACAGCTGGAAACTGGGACCATAAATCAAAATCCAACAGGATCGAAATCTGACATTTTGATACGTTTTGACATGAAGTTTTGGCATGAACTATCAACAAACATGTCAGAGTTCAAAAATTTGAGTTGACACGATGTTGAAAACCAAAAAAGAATCCCCCAACCAACACAAAATTCCAGCATACAATTGATATTCCCAGACCCACGAAAAAGAAATCCACTAACCACCAACAAAGTTCATTCCACCAACGACATGCGAGTTGGAAGGTTTGTTCCCCGACCTGTGGATTCACACGAGCTCCTTGAAAGTTCAAATGACCAATGTCACGCCCGAGACTTGTCTGCACCGTCTCAGGGGAGATACCTTCGACATAATCGGACCTCAGCTCCGTTGAAGTTGCGACCGATTACATTGAAATGTTCACAAAAATGCATTAATTTGTAATTGTGGATTTTTCGGGTCCCAGGGTTTTCAACAGGTCATTGATTTGTCTCTGGAACATGGGGTACTCACCAAGAACCATTGAAAATGATGTTAGTGGGAAACCGAATTTTTATGGCCTCCAATTTTTCAGACATTCATTTCTCGTTTGGATACCTGACTCTACATGGCAACTCAGTTGCGAACAGAGCTGAAGCCAACTGCCGCACCAACCAGTTTCTCATGCCACATGGATGTTTCTCGGGCAACACAGGTGGCCAACAAGCAGGATTTGGTTTTGTTCCATGTTGTCATTCAAAAACAATTGGTGACTTCAAATTGTGACTGCTGCTGCACAACGATTTGGAAAATGCATTGTTGTGGCCTAAGAAAAACAGGTTCAGGATCTGAAGAACAGAAGTTGGTCATGAAATCTTCTTGACACAGTTTTTGTTGCCAACTGGCTTCGCAAAAAACGAGATTTCGAGTGACTGCTGTCGGGGAGATGCAGCAATAAAAACAAAAACCCCACAACACAATGTGGGGAATACCCGCAAGTGATGAAGAGCCTGGAGGCTTGCAATAAAACATGTACAAAAATTACAAAATTCCATAAATAAGGAGATGTGATACATGATAATTTTGATCTCCCTGATAGTGATCTCTGACTGGTGGATGGTTCTTCACGTTGAATCATGTGCACGTGCCGTGACTGCAACTCATCTTCTCATGGGAGAACTGTGCGAGAAAATCTGTCGAAAGCAAAAAGAGCCACGGAGATCACAAAGAAATAGATGAAACAAGCTTGCCGACTTGCCAATATCGTCCAACATCATCCAACAGTCTGAAGTACAGAACTAGCAAGAACATGAAAAGAACCCGAAGACAAGTGAAATCTATTCTGCAACTTCTAAATCTGTAAGTCCTGTCCTCATGAATATCAAAGGCTTCTCCTTGATACGAGTCATACTCTTTCATGAACATTCGACACAATGACACATCTTCGTAATATCTCATCAAATCCTTTGAACCACATGTGACTTGGGCACTTCTGTGATATTTTCATGTATTTCCCCTATCTTGCAAACTTCCCGTGGTTTTGCAATTTCATATCTCAGTAGCAAAACCTCGGCAACATTCACCAACATGGAATTCCCTCCCAGTGTCACCATTGTTTTGTCGGCCACGGGTTTTCAGGCAGGAACTATCGGTTGGAAACAAACATTTCCGAAGTACGTACAGTGATTCAACAAGTCCACGCAGAAGCTCCAGTCACATACATTGGCAAACTCTCAGAAATAACGTCCGAAAGGATTGTGTTTGTGGTATTTCCAGGTTGCTCTATGATGTTATCATGTTTGGAGATCTTGATTTTGGATTTGCCCAAAATCACACCCTCAGTCTCCCGGGCATTTATCTACATGACTGGCACCTCATGTTCTGCGACCTCAGCAGAATTGGATCCAAACCAAGCTGCTCAACAGTTGCGGCGGAGCAATAGGGCTTAATAGGAGTTAAGTTTACTCTATTTAGTACTTTCTATCTTTTTTGCAAACGGCCCATCCCCTGCAAGAAACTCCAGTGTACATGCCCAGAATCGAAGCACTTCCAAGTTGTAGAGAAATATACTCTAAAGTACTCGTAATTAATTGGTATACCAGGTGCGAGTGCAAGCATTTGGGATCCCAGTTGTCCTTTTGTCAAAAACTCGGAAGACCCAATGCTTCTTCTATATGAAAAAGGATTCACTGGTGATAGAAAAACAAAAAAGAATACAACACACGTGAGTCCCGGAGATCTTACAGTTTGCTCAATCGGATAGAACATCCTCTTACAGGACAAATTTACCACTTTACTGACATGACTAGTGGTACTTCTGCAAAAACACCATTCATCATGGGGACATGGATCACACCAAAGATTCTGCACCATTCCACATGTAACATTGAAAGGCATATCCTTGATATCTGTTTTTGAAGCTTTCTTTTGGTGAGCTTTGGTCACCTTCCGAAGAAATATGTTTTTTTTCAGCGGGTGGCTTATAGGTTCGCATGGCATGAAGGATTTATCCATACTAGTACCGAATATAGTGAAATGAATTCTGAAGGTCTGATTGAACATGATCATCTCTCAAAAGCTCACGAAGGTTTACGGTTTTCCTTCAAGTTCCCAACCTTTCATAGCAAGCCCCACACAATCCTGTCATCCAGTGAATCAAGTGATGTTCATTGCCTCATATTTTGCTACCCTTTCACACCTGCCTTTTCGGAACGTCACTTGACGTCACGATAGTTGGCTTGATATCTGTAGAATATTCTAGGATCAACCTTGTGTAACGAGCAAAATTGTGCTTCACTTTGCTACACTTGCAACAATAAAATCAACAAACACTGAAGCCATAAATGCATGCATTGTGCTATCTTCAGTCAACCCTGGATAACTGAGGTAACTGTGTCGACTGAGATAACTCCTGCGTCCTTTGCCCTCAATGCCAAAAAAAAACAGCCCGCAAGATTGCTACCAAGAGGCAAATCCCGATCTCTTGCAAAAGCATCAAAACAGAGCATGGAGTGTGAAGAAGCTGCAGGACAAAGATATGCGAAGATCTTCATGAATTTCTCCGCTTTTCCACGCGTGAGCCTTACAAGACTCCTCCCGACACGCTGCTTAGATCGCTTATCTAGAACTACCATCTTAGAAGGTGACTTGTGGCCTCATTTGACGATTTGGCCTCGTAAAAATGGCCGCTTTGGAAACGTGGTTTTGGGCGAAACAAACACTCTGCAGCAAGCAAGCACTGAAGTAGAAGTAGCGGAACCTTGGCGGCCTTGAAGCACCTCTAATTCTAATTTTTCAAAGCTGGGGAGAATTCGGACACTTTCCAAGAAGACTCAGGATGTGGACATCTGAGCGATGCTTCCAGATGATATCACACGAGTGCGCTTCTTGCACTTTGCCTTATGGTTTAAAGCCCGATTACATCATGGAAACTGTTCCAAGTGTTCAATTCAGATCTTGGTCTCTGGACATAAATGTGGAAGCTTTGACGCTCCCGCATGGTCACGACTTGGATGGTATTTCGGCGTTGGTAGTGCCAATCCGTGGACTCATGTCACACAGCGCCGATTTAGGGGACACACGAATTTCCGTTCGGGATAAGATGTGTCAAGAATTCTCAAGCAATGTTCGTGAGGCCAGCATCTACCCACTCATTCAAAAGCAAAGGAGAAGCGCAGTTCAATGCATTGGTACCGCAATCTGGAGGTAAAGTGTTGGATGGAAGGTTTCTCTGCTACCAACAGCTCAGCTAATGCACCGACATAAGAGTGCCATTAGCCAGACGTTGCCACAAACCAAAGGGTGGCTGAACTTATTTTTGGGTGTTCAAAAAAGAAACGAACAAGAACACGACGATCACATAATGACACAAGCCCCTTAAAATGAC
>DF241642.1:13899-74259 GCA_000507305.1 Breviolum minutum Mf 1.05b.01 | reverse complement strand
CAGGCAGGCAGGCAGGCAGGCAGGCAGGCAGGCAGGCAGGCAGGCAGGCAGGCAGGCAGGCAGGCAGGCAGGCAGTCAATCAATTCGTCAGTTCGTCAATTAATCAATTTATCAATCAATCAGTTAGTCAGTGAGCTAGTCAGTCAATTAGTCAGTTCATCAGTTAGTCACTCAGCCAGTTCGTTAGTTAGGCAGTTAGCTAGTTAATTAGTTAGTTATTCAATTAGTCAATTGGTCAGATAATCAATTAGTTAGTTAGTCAGGTAGTCAGCCAATCAAAAATCAATTTAGATGGTTCGTCAGAAAATCAACCAGGCAAACTATTAGTCAGCCGGTCAGTCAGTCAGTCAGTCAGTCAATAGATCAGTTTCATTTCCGCAATTACTCGGTTAATCAGACAGTCAATCAGTCAATTAGTCAGTTAGCTAGTTAGTCAGTTGGTCAATATTTTTGCTCTGCCTGTATTTCTCACTCAGAGCAATCAAGGTCTCCTATACGTTTCCTATTCTTGAAATTTCCGCCACCGCCTTGTGCGGTACTACTGGTATATATATCATCAAATTAAAAAAAATAATGTATAATTTTATTCTCGATTTTTTTTTTAATAATATAAACAGAATCTATATAAAAATAATTTCTTAATTTTATTTATATATTTTAGATTATTTAAAGATAAATTAAATTTGATATTAATAATAAAAATTTTAAAATTATATCTAAATTTAAATATATATATATATATAAATAAAATAAGCTTTTCATTAGAAATATCAATTTTATATATTATATATCGATTATTTTATTTATTTTTATTTTTTTTTTGAAATTATATTATTTTTATATATTTTTATATATTTTTATATTATTAATATATTTATTTTTCTGATAATTTAAATATTTTATATTTATTTATTTATTATTATTAATTTCTTATTTTTTATATATTTTATAATATATATGTTTTATTAATATTATTTTTAATTATTTATATTATCTTTTATATTTATCTTTATTTAATATTTTATCTTATATATTTCATTCTTTATTTTTTTTTCATATTTTCATTATTTTTTTTTTATTAGATTTTTATTTTTTATCATCCTTAATATATATTTTTTCTTCTTTATATTTTATTATATCTATCTTTCATCATTTTTATTTTTTATTATCCTTATTTTGTATTATTCCTTTTTTATCTTCATTATTCTTTCTCATTATTATAAGTTGTCGCCAAAATTCAATTGTTGCAAAATAGAATATCTTTTTATTCTTCGGTTTAAAGGTCCCCTTCGGTTTTTCCATGTTTCGCACATGTTTGTTTAGAAAGCTGGTTTGGCCTTGTGTTTTTCCCAACGGTTTTGGTGACTTTAGTTGTTGCGCTCCTTTTTGGAGGCCTTGTACTTTTGCTTGCGTTCCTGTAAGGTTTTTTCAATCGGTTTTTGTCGCTCCGTTGCAGCCGAGGTGGGGGCGCTTGTATGTTTTTACGAATAAATGGCCAATATGTTTGATTTTGCCACTTACACATGATTGTACTTTCTTCCCGGGCAAAGTACATGCTGCAAATTCTAGAAGTGCTGCATGCAATCTTGTAAGAATAAATCGGTCTTAATGAGGCAACCCCCTGCAAAAGTAAAAAAAAAAAAATCGTGAAATTGCCTTCGTTTTCTGCTTCGGTTTACCTTCGATTTGGGAAAAATCAACAAAATTAAGAATCCATCAATCTCATTCATGTAACTTTTTCTATCATTCTTATTCACACATATTGGAGCCATACTCCAACTCTTCCCATATTACAAAGGTCATTGCCATTAAATAAGGAGTTAAATAAGCCTAAATGCTATATAATAACCTATTTTTTGGTTTTAAGCTTCCCTTCGATTTTTCGGGTTTGAGCTATTATCCCATCCGAATATATGGCCCTCATTCAGACCTTTTCANCCTTATCCTCTATCATCATCATCGATTTTTGTTTTTCTTATTATTAATTATGTTATCTTTATTATATTTATTAAATTCCTTATATATCCTCCTTTTTATTACCAATATCGAACAAAATCCCCGCGGCAACAACCAAACATTTGCTTCGAATATTTCAAATAATATATATAATTTAAGAAATAATCTAAATAGATAATTAATATCGATATATGATTTAATCGAAATATCAAAAGAATATCAAAAAAAAATATATATATATATATATAAACATGAAATCAAATATCAAATAATATCATTTATACATGATATAATATATATTTAAAAAAATCTTATATATATATATTTGAAGTTTTATCATTTTAAAAGGAATTTATGGCTTGTGCCCAAAAGTTATTCCTCCTAGAATATCATGAAATTTTTTCCTGATCTGTTGTTGTTTGGGGAGTAGGAAACAAAAAGGACTTCGTGTCATGGTGCGAGAACCCTTATATAGATTGGTTAGCGTATATTTCATGATTTCTAGACCTAGAGGCGTCAACCAGACTCAGCCAATTCTGTTCTGATGTTGGGTCTTAAACAGAAAGAAATTCCATCAGCAACATGATCAGAAAAAAGTGCCAAACCCAAAGGATTTGTTGAAACCGAAGCACCTGGGTTATCGACTCAATATTTCAACACAAATTTCTGATTTCCAAATAACCAGTAGCATATTCCCTGAAAAACAGTGATATACTACCTACCTTTTTGCAAAGGAGATCACGTCATTGGTCATTGGCTTATGCCCTAAAAAACCCACCAAAAAAGTCTGGTTGACCAAGGCGTGACCGGTCATGATTCCATGACCTTTTCGGCGATTTGGCTCAGAAATTCATCACCTTCTCCACCGCATCAAGCACCTCCAAAGGGGTGGCGAAGATGGGATGCATGGATTTTCAATCAGAAAAACCCTGGGGTTTTGTTAATCCCATGATTAAAAAAAGGAAGGCCACTGGCCAAAAAAACCTGCTACTTTCCATTTATCGTTGTTGCTTGATGGGGAGTCTCATAATGGGATATTTCTTAAACCCTTTCTTACACAAGGTGAACAACCAGGGTCTTTTTAATGGCTCATATGGACAGCTTTGATGAGAGGTAAGGGTCATGCAGAAGTTGAGGAAAGCATTCTATCAACAACAGTACGAAGTCTACAATAAATCGATTGTCTTTTTTTTCGAATACCACGGGTATTCCCCAAAAGATTCCGAATTACAGAAATGCTAGGTAGAAAATATTGCTAAGCCCATGATAATAAATCCTCTTTCTTTTTGCAGTCTTTTTCTCCAGTGTTTTGTATGTTTTTCTACGATATCTCCGACCCTTGGCTCTGAGGACCCCCAACTCGTAGTGGTGTAGGCAAATAGAACTCCTCGAAGGCTAAGGGGAAGGGCGTGTCCTCGGTTGTGCGGCAGGGTGGCAACGTTTTTTCCACAAAAAAATCGATACAAATGAGCCTGGTTGTTCAGTAAGACCCTGGAAGTCCAGGTCGACCAAACCTTGCCCATAGGTAGGATCAGGAATCCTTGCTCCATGGACCATCCTAAAGACCATTCTTTTTGTTTGCTCTTGGACTTCCTGGGAGGAGTGAATTTCATTGGGCAGTGTTTCACCCTGTATATACCCTAAACAAACAGGGGCCCTTTTTTTTATTGCTCCAAAAAAGATTAAGTCTCAGCTGCACATAGCTCCAGATTTTTTCGGGGCCCACCCAAACCATTTCCCATTTCCCATATGAAGGGTTGTAAGCCAGTAACCCTGTCTATGTGCAGCTAAGGTTGCTGGGTGGTTTTTTCCACATTTCCTTACTGTAAATTGTAGATTCCCATCAAAATTCACCAGAAAAGAACTCCCGAAGCCACCCAACCTGGTCAGATCGCTACTGACATGTGTTTCGGGATACCCTCTGGTAAACTAACATAGCAATGGAAATTCACCTGTTCCAATAGGAAATACATCTACAAATGGTGGAATTTCCATTGCTATGTTAGTTTACCGGAGTGTAGTTTTTTAGAACCATTACAGTATCCTACCACCGTGGAACAGCCCATGAAAGCTTTCAAAAAAGCTTTTCCCCTGAAGTGACTGGCATCTCCATTTTAGCAGTTTGCTTGATAAAAATAATGCACGTTGAGAACTGAATTGTACCACCATGCTGGACTATACAAAAAAAATAAATATATATATATATATATGTGCAGGTATTACGTGTATATATGTGTATATATATATATATAAATATGCAAATAGCATAACATTGAATTTCACCAAGTCCCTATGTATCTACTACAGAACCTATGCAAAAATACCTTTGACAACAAAGACGCCCCCTTAACATACCCAAAAACCCTCAGGTCCCCCAACCCAACCGCAAACTCTCTGGACAGGTGCTTCCAACTTTAAGAAACACTTGTCTTGCCTTGGTAGCGAGCAATCACCAAGGGAAAAAAAAACCTTGAAAAAGGGGGCCCCTTAAGAATCAACCCCATATACACCTTATATAGCGGGTATTTCCCAATTAAAAATGGGTCTCTTGGAAAACAAGGTACTGCAGTTCAAGAATCACATGAGTTTGTGTGCTTGGTGAGTGTCCCGCTTCAAAAAATATCTGACGTGTGCGTGCTTCACTGTTGTAACTGTACGACAATAGATATTTGAAATGATTTTTTCAAAGCAGCCCTTGCCATCCTCCTTATCCTATCTCATCATCATCATCATCATCATCATCATCATCATCATCATCATCACTCAAGAACAAAAACAGTCAAAGAATATCCCAAGAGGCACTACTTTGCTATCTTTAGTCATTCTGATAGTAGACTACATAGAAATTCCCAACCATTTATAAAGACAACTAAACAGATCATATCCACCAGGCATCCACCTACCTCCCTGCCAGGATGCAGTGTTGCCGCCATCTCTGCCCCAAAGCCACAGGTTTTTGGTGCCTCATGCGCCAAGACCTCAAGGTGATTGTTTTCACCAATTTGCCAAGGGAAATTCATCATGTTGAAGTGGATGATCTTTTAAAAGATGAACATGAAAAAACTACTACAACAAAAAAAAGAAAACGGAAATGTTGCCATTCATTCGTTGGATCTTTTTGTTAAGCTTTAAGGTATTCTTCCGGACCTCACAGCATTTTGGGGGGCCAGGCCATCAGGACGGAATCACTTCAGGCTATTTTTCTGCTGTCTTTTTAACGATTTTAACCAACAGTAAGTGCTGAACCAAAAAAAACTGCACCAGTTGGGATGCTAAAAATAAGGCAACAACGATGATATATCACTCCCAACATTCACGGACCGGTGCAACATCTGCCAGATATTATGAAAATCTGCCAATCACCTGGACATATGCGAACAAAATCCTAGACTCGGGAGGCCAAGGTCATCAACAGTGGTCCAACCTTTTTCAGTTCAGATATGTGTATGCCACTTACTTAAAAAGAATATCTTATCATGTATTACATCATTGTATCTTCATATTATCATCATACTATCGAATCATTTCTGGGCGGTGTGTTGACAAATTGCTTTAAAAACCCAGGGTGTTCTTTCGTCGGTTTTTTCCTCTGAGTTTCCCCCGCACAACGACCGGTCCTCAGTTGGAACGTTGCGTTTTACTCGTGAAATTTTCTATGGCTCCATTTGTTCGGGGAAGGCCTTCAAAGCTGATATTTTTGTTCAAGTGCTTCTATTTAGCTACCCTCTGGTAAAGTAACATGACATTGGAAAATCACCATTTTCAATGGGAAAAATATACATCTTCAGAGTTAAAGGGTCCATCTTTTAGTTGGCTATGTTACTATCTAATCATTTCTTAAGTGTTTCTATCTAATAATATATACCATGGGCCCCCCAAACCTACATTTTTAGAGGTTTTAATGGTGATTTAACATGGTTTCTAGGTGGCCAAAACCTGTATGTTTCATTATGTTTCATGGTTTTGGGGGCTCATGGTATCTCTGAAACTAACAGTTCGAGCCTGAAAATGGATGGCTGGAATACGATCGTTTCCCTTTCAAATGGCCTATTTTCAGGTGCTACAGTATCTTAGTTTCAGGGAGGGTAAAGGGATTCGCCCCAAAAAGATGAAACTGATTTTACCTTGAAAAAGGCTTGGTTCAAGGATTTCAATTGCTAATTCCGTGCGACTTTGAGGGACGGTCATCACAAGCAACGCAAGTGTCTAGGACCAATTTCTCTCCCTGTTGCAACCGTCTCATCACGATAGGGGTTGCCATAGGTCTCCCTGAAACCTCACTAAAGATTAATGAACAGTCTAGTTGGTGGTTTTTTCCCACCCATCTGAAAAATATGCTCGTCAAATTGGATCAAAACTCCCCAGGGATCCGGGTGAAGATTTTAAAAAATTAAACCACCACCTAGCATTCACTTTCAGCCCCTAAAGCTAGTATATAATGAAAAACCATCACCTTCCCCACTGTGGATCCCAAACTTCTCCACCGATGCAATGACTGTTTCCTGCACGACGTGATGTTTCTGGTGAATGAAATGTGGGATGCCTATATTCATCACATTGCTACCTATCATATGCGCATATATGTATATATGTACATATATGTGACAATGTGTTGCTCAGACTTAGGATGTCACAGTTTGGGGAGCACCGATTTGGGATCACTTTGGCTTTTGGAAGATACACTTTTGAATAAAAATTTTGAGTAGCCATGTTTCTTGATAAACTTGATTATCATACGCCATCTTGCTTCTAATCCTGTTTCCCCACGGTGGAGGTTGGTAGGAGGCTGGTGGGTCTGTCCCCCGTGTCTCCCGGAACCGTGGTACTCCACCAGGGTGGCCCACCTCATCCCAGGGAACCAAGGACCTCAGGTGAGCGAGTGCCGTTGATGGTTCACCACCTGGGATGCTGCTAAAGCCCTGGGTTAAACGACCAACCTCAACTGGTGAGTTTGCCGGATGTCTGAACCACCCATCAGTATTGTTGTAATACAAAAAACCACTTGGGAGCGAATGTTGAACACATCCCTTACAATCGCCGGCACTTTTGAGTCGAGGATTTTCCGGCGGGGACCCGTTTGGTGGGTCCCATGTGATCGTTTGCTGGAGGAGAATATTCCAAGAGTAGTACACTGTTATCATATTTCCCGCCATAATAAAAGGTGGTATAACCGCTTATATACCCTCAACAACCAGGGCCCTGTTTTCATGGCTCAGGTCTCCCCAACTGCAGGTCTACCACTTCGCATCGGATTCCTTTCGCTTCTGCCAGCTCCGCCGTTTGCAAGAGCCGATTCACCTCTTGACGGAAGGCATCCACGGTACCAGTAAATCCCCGGGGAAAGCAAGCTCTACACCCCCTGAAGATTCACCGCTGAAACATAATTCCCTGGAGGTGGATGGCTCAGATCATGTTCCTTTCTTTTCATGGGTGATGGCTGTAGGTGAACCAGCCGTTCATCTTCCAGGGTGTATACCGGAAAAAAAAATTGACACATGGTGAAGAATGAAGAATAAAATATGGAACAAACTTAAATGAAGTGCCAATGTTCTATATTTTCGAAGACTCAGAAAGAAAATTGCACTGTAGATATCTATGTATTGAAATACAAAAACACAAACTTCACATAGGACTGGTTCTGTTTTTTCCGATTGATTCATCGACTCATCGACATAAAATCTCGTCGCACCTGGTTGCCCCAACCTATGAGGGTCACATCTTTGCCTTCTTTGACCACCTCCGCCTCGCCAAACAAAAATCGCCAAAATCAGCTCAAAGAAAAAAAAAGGCATTTTTCAAGAAGAAGCCATGCTGAATTTTCATGGGTTCCGGGGTTTGGGGCACCATAATCACTTGATTCACAATACCTGTCAATGAATTGGTCGTTGATTTTCTCCATGTAACAATAGGGTGATTATGGTGAACCCCGATGATCCGAGTGATGAAGTACGCGAGCCACCTCTTAGAAACCATTTGAAACATGTCCCTCTAAATTCCGCTTGTTTCTGTGTGAGTGACTCAAAAGCAAACATGGAGTGAAATCACCAGCAATCTACAAAAAGTGAGCGAAAAACCATGCAAAGACACTGTATCACATCAAAATGGACCCTGTTTTGTGGGATGACTCGACTTATGGTGATTTTTTTGCGTTAAATTTTTGTTTACCGTTAACAAAACAGATCCATGAATTTTGAAGATAGGGACCAACAAAACAAGCATAAATATGATGAATTGATATTCACCAAGTGAACTTTGAGGAGATTGAGCCAAAGGGTAGTCTCATGAGCCACAAAACATCTTTTCGAGGTGAACAACCCCACCTTTCAAAATCTCAACCTCATGATCAACGTCTTGCATTCTTACATGCAAACAAAATGGTCACTTCACAAGAGTTGAGGGTATTGTTCAAAAATGTCTAAAAAGGTGTAAAGAATCGATGACTCCTTGAATCTTTCTGAATTTCAGCCCGGCTGGAAGTAACAACAACTTCCAAGTTCCATTTTTTTGATTCGGCAGGACCCGATCCAGAACGCTGAAAAAAGCACGCCATTATTGGCTGTGCAAAAAATCTCGGACCGTCATTCTCGTTGGGACCCTTGGGATCTCCCCTCAACTTCCGTTTACCATCAAAAAAGTCAAGTCATCATCCGCCTTGCCAATGGGCAATTCAAAGTCATCCACTTCCACTTCCTACAACGAGGCTTTTTTTGCGCTAGAAAAGCCAAGGCGATTCAAAAAAGACGTGTTGTTTTTGGTGAAAATCAGTTTGGCACGTGTTTTTCGGCAGTTTCTTGTTGCTGCTGTTTCTTTTGGAAAGAAAAATCCATCAAAAACAACGGGTCGGTCATCATCTTTGGGTGGCGTTTTTTTGTGAAACATTCGCCACGTCAACTTCTCAAAACCCGACGTCGGATTTTTTTGGGGTGAAAAACGGTGTGATTTTGTCAGGATTCATTGATCCTGATGGAAAAACCTGAAGTGTGCAATAATCCCTCATGTGACATTCCACATATTCGTTGGTTCATAGGAATGCTTATAATTGGCTTAGTATAATCCCCATGTAGCTGGGTAGTATTATCCCACCCATGTTTTGATCACTGCTCTCTTGGTACTTTTACCAATGGAAATAACAAATGGCAAAGATAGGTTGTAGATATTCCATACATGAAGTGTCTGGGAAACAGGATTGAAAGCCCACCTTCCCACAAATGTTTCACCCATGAAAATTAACATGGAACCTAAAAATGAAGGTTTGGAAAATGATTTTCCTTTTCAATTGGGTGATTTCAGGTTCCATGTTAATCCTCCAGGGTGTATCCGAATCATCTGGCATGAAACTGAGAACACAATTTACCAGACTTACCATTCCCGTAAACTCATCCACCTTTAATAGGGAACCATGTCATCTTACTTCACGATTATTTCACCCAGTGGACGTGGAAAATGATGGATGCCCCTGCAAAGAAAGAACTCTTCGTGGCTTGGAGATTGGAGACATGCCCCCCCAAATTTTCCAATGAAACTATGAAACTCTCAGTGGAGTTGCAGCGATTTCTGCATTCCAAATTAAACAGGATTTTGCAACGAAATCGCTGATATTAGCTGATATTCCTCCTGCTCCAAAGTGGGGCTGTTGATTGCTTACTGATCCAAGGTGTTGATTTACTTTACAAGCATGTCCAATGACTTTTTCACAAGTAGAAGAGAAAAATCCTGCAGGCACAATAAAAGATGGGATGGGCAACGACGTAGAAATGCTTTTTAACTTCCTATCTTTTGGCCTCTCTACTAAGATTGACCAAAACGAACATGACGCGAAATGAAGACGTTACAAGCAACAAACTGCTGGAAGGTGAAAGAGATAAGGTAGCCCAAGGTGTCTTTTGGGAGGGGGTCATGTTCTGTCCGTTTTAACAGCCTTAGCATTCCATCGTTTTGTGAAGACACAGACTTATCTGGTTTCAACCCATCGGAAAAACATGCTCGTCTAATTGGATCATTTCCCCAAGTAGGGGGCGAAAACTTAAAAATGAAACCACCACCTAGTCAAGATTTGGAAGTCTTTATCCTCAATGTAGATGACACTGAAAACCACTCCTTTCAGAAATGCGAATGAGACACGTCTAATCAAAACGTTGAGATGTTCTTAACAAATACATAACCCATCATCCATCTTTGACACGAGATGAACGTTGGCAACTATTCAACCCCTATAGATCCAACCATTTTCATCCAGGATCCGGAATTTTCATCTCCGAAACATCAAATGAGCCACGAAAAAAAAAAAAAACTCCTACATTCCATTAAATCCTGGTTGGTTAATAGGGATCCCGGATGCCGGATTCATGGTTTATGAAATCATCGCCATATAACTGGGTAGGATTCCATCCCCAACAAATACCCTAAACAACCAGGTTGATTTGCTCAAATGAAATGTTCATTGAATTAATCCATCGGTCTTGCCCAGGTACCTCAACAGATTGTCGATACAAGACCTGCGGGCACTGAGGACTCAGAACCAGGTAACACGTTGGTTGGATATCTGAGCCCTACACCACCTACAGTGGAAAGTGAAGGTTAACTGGTTAAGGGGGATCCCCTATATACTAAAATTGTCACATACTAGTGGTGACTGGAATCCTGGGAGGGGGGAGCAAGCATCCCTATAACAATGAAGTACTACGGTGAAGGGTTTTTCAGTCATAGATTTAATGTGGAAGTGATTCAATCCATTTCCTGGCCTGGAGATGTGCAAACATCTCATTCAGTCATGATTCCTCATACGCCCATAAAGTTCATTATGATATAAGTTGCAGAAGAGCCTAGGAACAGAATGGACAGAAATGTGAAATTTCTTGCAAATCTCAAATTCTGAGGCAAACATAACCAGTACTTTTGAACATTCATCAACATGGCAAGAAAAACATGGAAGAAATCTCGTTGGTCGGCGAACGGAAATTCTACGAAAGCATTGAAAGACTCGGAAACTCCAATGAATGTGTAGAAATACCATGGAAAGGTGTGCTTGAACCACTATGTTTTTTGTCCTGTTCCAAAGTTTCTTTTTTGAAACAAAAGCCTCTGACCCTGAAAAAGGAACCCATGCAATCCCTTGAAGTTCCTAGACAAAAACAATCAAAAGCAAATTTAACCAATGAAATCAACTGAAGGCCACGGAAACTATGGAAAACCTCATGACGTGAATGACATATAATTTAATGACAGTTCAATTCAGAGCTTTCAAAAAACTCATGAAGATCCATGAAACTCAATTGAAAATTGTGTGAAAGTTTCTTGGGTCCCGTCAAGTTCCTATAGGTGAGTGAAACATTTCCATGCAAAACCAGGAATGCCTGGGGGAAATCACGGAAAAGACATGTACGCTCACTGCATTGCGAGAGAGCGGATTCAGCAAACATCAACCCTCTCAGAACATTCCATATACATTCTGGCCATGCAATGATTAAAAACAGCAATCCGCATCCCTTTCCCCATCAGATTTTCCCCATCAGGTTATGAAAACCATTATAAGTTATCACCAATGATTCAATGGTTTTACCCTTAATCACCCATAACTTCATGAGAAAAAATATTCACGTGACACCCACCCAGCTTACCCCTTAGATTCCCATGATTCAACCTAGAAAAACTGATCAAGTTTTCCAACAAAAAAGTCTGACAGCCTTGGGCTCCAGAACTAAAGTGGGATCTGGACCTCGATTTCGAGAGATTTCAAGATCCGGACAGTTTCAAAGGATGCCTATAATATTCATGCATGAAACTGATAAACCATAATATAAACCATATAATGACCATATATAAACTAATGTACACATATGATATCATGATAGAGTTGGATTTGATTCAGGAATCTGAAGCTTTAATCTTTCGTTGCCAAGTTTTCAGTTCAAAAACAAAAACAAATCCACCAGAAATCCAATCAAAATCATTGAGTAGTGCCCTTTAAAAAGATCCTTTGCGAAGACTCCAAAAAAAATGGTGGAGTCTCTAAAATCTAGCTTTGAAACAAGGACATAAAATACCCAGATGTTCCATGTATGGCATGTTTGCCTACATTTGAAGTTGATTTTTATGGTAAATGTAGGTAGATATTCCGTACCTGAAGCATCTGGGATAGGGATTTTTTGGCAATGCCGGCATACTTTGATACAAGGTCGACACATCGATCTTCTGCCCACCGACAAATCGGGACCTTCAAGGATTTGAACCCAACATTTCGTTACGTGAACAGTGGGGTATGTTGGCTGCGACGTGCTTTTCAAATGAATCAAATTGAAGCGAACATGAGATGAAATTTCACTCATTAAGCAGGAACAGCCAATCTTTCAGCCAAAACAACAAAAAAAATAACATACACCCCGGAAAATGAACATGGAACCTAAAAATCACCTAATTGAAATCCGGAAACTCCTCTTCCAAACCTCCATTGTTGGGGGGTTCCAGCCGTTAATTTTCCAGGGTTTTTGTTGGGGATGTTGAAACTTTCCCGTTTCAACCTTTTCGGGTGAAACCTGCGATTTTTCACTCAACTCAACTCTGGGTGCCCCTGACATCTGATGGCAGCTAGCAACAAACCCTTTGCCTGACGAGGACCTCTGGGTACCACCTCGGTGGGTTGGTTGGTTGGTTCCTGGAGGTTTGGGTACAGGGGATAAACTCATTTTTGGGACCCAATTTCCCGGGTGTTGGGAGGTTTTATGTACCCATTTTAAGAAGGATTCCAGGAGGAAAGTTTCGTTGGGTTTTACCGGAAAAAAAAACATGTTGACACCTTTTGAGCCAAAAAAAAACAATGTGGCGAATGAATGGCATTGTATTTAGAGAACTCGAATTGGCTAGGACCTAATTGTACATGCAACGTACGTATATGTATTGTATACAATATGGAGAATGTAGTTTAAATTCAAAATCAGATTAAAGGCCATTCGGAAGTATTCCAATACTCAACCACGTCTTTTGGGTGACCTCTGCTGAGGTCACTAAAATATGCATACAATTATTTGTTTATATATCTAATTTTTGTTTCCTGTATTTGTTTATGATATGTATTTGTATCTGTATTCATTTATGTAGTATTCATGAAGCTATTCACTATTCATCTCCTATGATTTCCTATGCTCCTCCTGTCCCAAAACCTTCAATCCGGCAATTTCCTGGGTACCCTGGGCCACATTCAACCCGGGGCAGTGTGTGAAATAGGCCTCCCCCCGGTGTCGTGTCGGAACAACAAACCAACATCATGGGGGTCGGTCGTAGGTTGGTCCAGTTGGAATACATACGTCGACCGTCGACTCGAAAAAGGTTCGGAATGCTTTGAGAACACTTCCCGGTCCAGATGATCTCTTGATATATTATATCTAAACCGTTTGTCTAAACCTAACAACCAACTTATGGATTCAAAAGAAAACAAATTTCCCTAAAAAAACACTTTTTCGCAAAAGTCGTGAAGTTCCTGAGACAGAACACCTCCTGTTTTTCTGATTTGGAAGCAGCAAATCGCACCACCTCAACAAACCAACCATCCTTGAGCTGATTGGTAATTCTGCTTCAATTGCCCAGCCCCAACAGGCGCGGCAAAACCAACAAGATCTCAATCAAAATGAGAAAAACTTGGACCTTCAAAAACTCAAGTCTAAAGTTTTTGTGCTAAACATTTTGCCATGGATTTGCTTCACTTCATTCTATGATACATTGTTGCTTCATTCAAGGTACAAACCTAATCTGACACGGAAAAAATAGCCCTGGACAATGACGGTTGGAAAACTTTCCATTTTCCTTTTGAGTCCTGGCCTATTTTCTGAGGCGAGTTGTTAGTGTTAGGGAGGATAAAACTCACCTACCCCATGCATGAACCCCCCAGCCTCTGGGGATTGTGAATGGTACAAACCTGCCGGTGCTCCAAGATTCAAACGAAAAATCAAAGGATGAAAATACAACTCAGTTGCTATGACAAACAAAAAAACATCAAATCTGTTACTTTGGTTGAAAATCTGATTTGAAATTTAAACTATCAGCCGTTGTACCAACCTGAAAAGTGGATGTTAGATGATACAACATGGTCTTTGGTTTGCTTGTTCGATGCTTGAAAAAAGTTTTTAAAAATATTCTCCCAAACCCCAACGGTGATAAACATGTTGGTTTACTATGGTCGGAAGTAAAAATAATCACCAAAAAAACAAATCTACTTGGTGGTTGAACCACCCATCTGCAAAATATTAGTGGGGGTGAAAATAAGAAATATTTGAAACCATCAAAAGCTGAATGGGACCGAATCCCAACGGACCCCGAGATGTAAGTTGCGATCGAGCTATGAGATACTCAGGTTTAGGGGTCCGTGGACCGTGGGTCCTGTTGGAGATTTCTTGGACTGAAACCACCACCCAGAAATCCAAGTGCTACAACTCTCGCCAAGGCCCCTTGGCCCCCCTTCTCTGCCTCCATGTCCCACGGCGCCAGCAGGCATCCGGATGGTTAAGGAGCCACAATGCCTGGATTTTGTTCGTAACCAACATGCAGGTTGGTGGTTTCAACCAACCCATTTCCAGAATATTAGTCAAATTGGATCATGTCCCCAGGGATAGTAGGGGTGAGAATTTCAAAAATATTTCAAACCACCTACCGTAGCATGGTAACTTCATGTAACTTGGAAAATTGATGGGTCCAAAAGTTGGCAATAATGATTTGTTTAACTTTTGTGTTTCACGGACCTACCTTTTGAAAAAATGTCTGTTTCTTTTCGGGGACAAAAAATCATTTTGAACCACAAACATGAAGAAATTCTCATGTGAGTAGCATCAGGGGGGTAGAATGAAGGGAGTTTAGATCCAAAACCTATACATGACCCGTGATACTGAAAAGTACGCAACCAAAAGTAGAAATTACTGTCCATGAAATTACCATCCCGAATGATCGATGCTACTCAATGACCAGATCCGAATCGTTGAATGAAGATGTTTGCAGAATTTCCACATTCAGAATCTAAGAACACATCCCAAGAAAGGAACGTAGAATCATCCCCGTTTTTTTTAAGCATGGGCATTGGATCGAATGGGGGGATCTCTTCCCAGGGTATACGGTATACAATCCCATCTTCAATGGAAATCTTGGAGTTCCCTAAGCTCCCAAGCCAAGTGCTTCCGGCTCGATAGCCTGACGTTTGTTTCTGTGGGGTGGGGAAGGTTCATCCAGTTTGAGAGGATGTTGGAAGGTGCAACAAATGACTAGTTGGTGGTTTTTCACCAACCCGTTTGAAAAATATGCTCGTCAGAGTCAAATTGGATCATTTCCCCAGGTTTCAAGCCACCACCTAGTGTTTAGTTGGCAAGTTGCAACATTCATAGGTTGGAGAAGTCTGATAATAGCCGTGTTTGCACTGAAAAGGAATCCCTTCGCAAAAAACTGCATCACTTACTCACTTACTGTACATAGTTTGCCTGTTGTACTCATGCAAACATGTGTGTCTTTCCAAAACCGAAACGGCTCAGCAAAAGTACATCCCCAGTACAGCTCAGTTGCAGTGAGGGAGGCAGCAGGAAAAAAACTCAGAGTCCCCCGCGGTACTTGGCCGCTTCGTTGACAATCTGATCAAACCTGCCATGCCAGATTTTCTGTTGTTAGTGGATTTTTTCCGTGGTGATATGCTGCTGTTGATGTTGTTGTTGTTGTTGTTGTTGTTGCTGCTGCTGCTGCTGTTGTTGCTGTTGCTGTTGCTGTTGCTGTTGCTGTTGCTCTTGTTGTTGTTGTTGTTGTTGTTGTTGTTGTTGTTGTTGTTGTTGTTGTTGTTGTTGTTGTTGCTGTTGTTGTTGTTGTTGTTGTTGTTGTTGTTTTCGTTGTCGTTGTCGTTGTCGTTGTCGTTGTCGTTGTCGATGATGATGATGATGATGATGATGAGGATGACGATGACGATGACGATGACGATGACGATGGACGATGACGATGACGATGACGATGACGATGACGATGACGATGACGATGATGATGATGATGATGATGATGATGATGATGATGATGATGATGATGATGACGACGACGATGACGATGACGATGGATGATCATGGATGATAGTGGATAATGGATGATGTATGCTTCCCTATTCCAGCTCGGTTTCGCTATTTTTGAAGCTCGTCTTTTTTTGGTTACAGGATACCACTCAAGGAGTTCAGGTACAACGTCTTCGTGGCCATTCCAGGTGGGCTACGTGTCGGGAAAGATGTTTTTCTGCCAATGGCTATACAGATTGTTGAACATGCCCTTTGACTAAGACTTTGTTGAAATGGAAGTGAATTGAATTTGATGGTTCGTGATTTATTTCAACCAAAATTCACGGCTAGTCAACCTGCCCCTCCCTTGAGGTACCCCTCCAGAAATAAGGCCTTATAAAGCTGATTGCCCGTTGGTTTCCCTTAGTAAGGCCGGCTATGAAACCCCTATTTCTGAGAGGGGTACGTTAGGCGGGGGTTCGGTTGACCAGCCATCAAAGATTGGGGTCTGATTATGATTGTATAAATTCTACGATTCTTTTTGTGGATGGTGATGGGGTTCAGCTGGCAATGATGCTTATGCTGGTGCTATAGGATTCGGTAAATTCATGTAAATTCCCATACGTTACACATAACATTATATTATTACCATCTTAGATATACAGGTAAATCAAAGCGACCAGGGTTTGGTGGGATGTTTCTTGAGATGTTTCCCCAAATTCATGCCATGTTAACTGAGAACTCGATCATTGGATCCCTTTGGAGAGGGAACCGTTCAGAAGTAGAGAGTGCGAGATGCATTCGCATGTGTGATCATAGCATTTCGAAGATTGTTTGGCATGTTGCATCTCCGGGGCTAAGCCCACAAAATGGGGGTAAACTCACCAAAATCTCCCGCATTTTCTTAGATTAGTTGGTTTGCTGGTTGGAAACAGTTTGAAGTAATTTCCCCCCCGACATGGGTTTTTTCAATCGTGATGTGAACAACAAAAACCTTCAAGTTCATGTCAAGTAGAGACTCCATGGTGAGACTTCCTCTATCAAACAACATGATTCCATTAGCTTGATGCTAGGCGTTGTTGCGCCTTAGCTTGGGCCAGTAGTGTGGAGATCTTCAGTGGTTCCCAGGACGTTTGGTCGGCTTTGTGGCAACATGTTTCAAGTTTTTCAAGGTGGACCCACATAGAAAATACCTTGGAACTACCCCCCACTCAGTAACAGTCACCACCAGGATTATTCCATTTTTAGTAGGGAATCCCTATAAACCCTCATTTTGTGACTGTTACTGGGTGGGGGGGTAGACCTAAAAGATGCCCATCAATTTATGATTTCTGATATCATCATCAATCCATATGTGAATTTCAACAAATTGATTCATGATCCCGATGAACCAATCAGTATAATGGAAAGTAAACCATTTTGAACACTGCTCAAGCAACTGACCTCCAACAGAAATAAGATACATTAAGATGACGCAAGGTGCGATCAGCCCTTCATCAACAATTCGTGCTGTTTTTCACCCTGTCTTCCTTGCAAGGGTCATTGCGGAGGGCTAGGAGTTCTTGTGAAAATCATATGAACTCAGTGGGTGAGGTCATCCCATATGGTGATTAGCATGCGGAATGCGTTTACTTGACGGTTTTCTCATATTTGTAACACAATGATATTCATTATATACATATATATATATATATATATCTATTCTTAGTGTTTGTCTTTTTAAATTCGTTTTGTTATTGTTTCTTATGATTCCCCTATGGTAAAAAATATGACGTAATGGTTGTTCGCATCGGCATCCTGGGAGGGAGGTAATGGTATCATATATAGAATGCATATCTTCCAAAGGTCCATCAAAGACTGAATGGGACCGAATCCCAAGGGACCCCCGTTCAGGAAGTTTGCGGGTCCGAGCTATATTAGATACTCAGGTTTTTTTCGGGGTGAGGTCAGGAACGGTGCGTTCGTTGGAGATTTCTTGGATAAAGGTATTTTCATAGAATCCTTTTCCTACCACCCCTGAACCTACCCCCCCTACAAGATAACCCTGAAATAACCCTAGAATAAGAAAATAACCCATTCATCTTTCAGAAATCCCATTCGTCTTCCTTCGTTGGTCAGGACACCTCCATTTTGCGTTGGGACCTTCGTCAACCGTGTGATGGTTGGGAGTACCAAGTTGGTGGCCCATTTGGTTTCTGTTTAGGAAGTAAGTAGTAACCCATATTCACAAACCATTTAGGCCATTTTGGAAGGGGAACAACCCCATTTAGGGGACTTATTAACTATGCTGACTATGCTTATTAACTGTGCTTATTAACCACTTACTAAGTGGGATGATCCTCGAAGTAACGCCCCTCCAATGGCCTTATGATCAGGGCTTCTTAACACTTACAGTAGTTTCCCTCCATAAGGCCGGCTTTTTCCAAGCCTTATTTCTGAGGGGGGTAGGTTAGATGGGGGTAGGTTGACCTTTTTCCAGATTTCGCACTTAGTAACACCTGTTTTAGGCGTGGCTAATGTCGGATGCAACGATGAGTGCAGGAATGATGCAACAAGATGAGGAAATTACGAGTGCAGCAACGAATGCAACCAGCCATATACCAGCCATAATTGGAGGATTTTCCCCCCCACTTAGTAAGGGGTTTGCCAACATTGGCCGTTAGCTTCGCCGTTTATAACTAGACTAACCGGACTTCAAGAACTGATGGGATGAGATCCGGCGGTTGCCACTTCACAGGTTTTTTTTTATCCCGTCGAGAAACAAACACCCCCTGAAAATTTGAAATGGTCACCTGAAAAGTGACCATTTCACTTCAGGACATTTCATCATAAGTTCATCTTCCAGTCCCATCATTTTTAAGGGGATATCTTCTAGGTGGTGGTTTCAAATAGTTTTTATTTTCACCCCTATTTGGGGAAGATTCCCATTTTGACTAATAATGTTGACCCCGGATTAATAAACCCCATGGTTGTTTAATTGGGGGGGTCCCATTTTAAAGGGGATTTATCACTTTTGGGGGTACCCCCCTTAATAATCACTATAGGGGTTTATTAATCCGGGGTTGACATTATTTTTCAAAGGGGGTTGAAACCACCAACCAGTCTAAGTTTTGGTGGAGTATTTGGATGGGGGCAAAATGCCTCTTCCATGCCTGTGTTTTTCCATGGAGAAAACTGGGAGGTTTGATGGCTCCAATTGGCTTCGAGACTTACGGTGGAATGTGAAAAATTGAGCAATGAAAAAAACCTGGTTGTTTACGGTATATGGGGTTTTCCTAAAATTGGTGGTACCCAACAACCATGAGTTTTCCTACTAAAAATGATAATTTTGGGGTGTTTTGGGGGTACCACCATTTAAGGAAACACCCATATAGGAGATGAGATCCTACCCAGTTAGTTATATGGGGATTATTTCATACAAGGATTTCATGGAAACAACCAGGATTTCATGGAAAGTATCCGGTCGGTTTTTTTTCGTGGCTGAATTCCATGTGAAAGTCACCAGGATTGTTTTTTTTTTCAGATGATACTGTGATACTGTTGATGGTTGGTTGAAATCCGGCTTGCACCTGTTGAGGTTGGTAGTTTATCCAATTATTTACGAGGTTTTACACATCCCTGGTGGTTGTTTGGGATTTCTTCCATCAACAGTAGTTTAAGTACTTTCTACTAAACATATCTAAATATCGTAAAACACCATTTTTTTGCGTCATATTTTTTGACGGCTTTCAAATATCAATCAAATTCGAGTGAACCTGGAGGGATTAGTATTTCGGGAACCGCTAGAGATGTGCCAATTTTTCCCAACTATGGAGAAGTTTGGCAATTTTTGAGAACGTCGATCAACTGGGGGTTTATTTCAGCAACTGGGTGCAGGTTCTAGCCCACTTCTACATATAATATAGGCTTATATGTTAGGGTTAGCATCCCTGAAACTGACGCTTTTTGGGCTCTGCGGACCTAAAGTTGTCTTCAGCCAGTCTTCCAACAGTTGGTTTTGGTTCTGCTACATTAGTTCAAGGGAGGATAAGCTTGCCATACTGTTGATGGAAGAACTCCTGCACCACCTGAGATGTAAAAAACTCGTAAATAATGGGATATTTACCATATCAATTGGTGCAGGATTTCTTCCATCAATAGTACCCTGCTAAGAATCATGATTTCCCAGCAAGGGCTGGTTTCTACTTGGAGGATCATCGCAGTTATTCAGTGGTTAATAACCATGGTTACTAAGACCTCTCAGGATCGGGTTGTTCTCCTTCCAAATGTCCTGTTCATGGCTTATAAAGGACACTTACTAACTACCAGTCTAACTACCAGTCTAACTACCAGTCTAACCCCAAACCATGAAAAACACCAAAGGTTTTGGCCACCTAAAAACATCTAACAAAAAACTCAGGTTATTTACCATTAAAAAAAACCATCCTAAAAATGGTAGGGTTTGGGAGGCAAACCCATGGTACCTACAAGTCCTGGGATGACATGGGTCTCCTCCACCCCAGGCCGACCTGCCCAACGCTTGATGGCTCACACAGAGGAGGTGGATGCGAAAAAATCTAGGTGTTGGGTGGTGAAACTTCAACTAACTATGGTTTGGGTCATCCTAAATGTTGGTTTAGCAAGGGAATCCCCTTCAAAACGGCCTTAATTCAGGTTCAGGACATATAGCTAGGGGGTTGTGAAACTTCACAGGTTTTTTGGAATTTTCAAGGGATGTTTCTGATGGGTTTTTCCTAAGGTCTCATGAAGGGACATCCTTTCGGGACATCCAGGTGGATATGGTGGTTAATAGTTGTCTAGGTAGTGGTTTCAAACATTTTTTATTTTCAACCCGAGCCCTGGGGAAATGATCCAATTTGACGAGCATATTTTTCAGATGGGTTGGTTCAACCACCAACTATAGTTAATTATAAGGAGGTTACAACAAGTCAACAAGATATAGGAAAATATGATATGATAGAAGTAGAATAATTTTTTTCTTTAACATTCAACTTTTATCTACTTCATGATGTTTGGAGTAGCTTGAGAATTCTTGAGATGCAAATTACAAACAGAGAAGAATCAATGACATCTTGTATTTATACTATGAAGGACTTGTACACAGGTATCTCATGATATCAGTGGCTCTAACTTGGGGGTGCTCCCGCAAAAAGTGGTGAGCCTTCTTTTGGAAAAAAACGGTTTGGATTGCTCATGAACTCAAGCGCCAGCTCACATCGGTTGATGGAAAGATCCTGCAACATCTCAAAATTAGGGACCCCCTAAATTCCCAAGCATGCTTCGTTGTGGTAGGAAACCATTTGAGATTTTTAGAGCCCTCCAATTTTTGGGACACACCCATATAATATATATGGATTTTTCCGAAAATAGTTGTATCCCCAAATCATCCATTTTAATAGGGTTTTCCATTATAAACCATCCATTTTGGGGTACCCCTATTTTTGGAAACACCCATATAGATCCCATAGATTCTTATATACAATTAAACTTTTCTATTTCAAGTGGAGATTTGACCGGGTCAAACCTTTTTTTCTTTTTCGGTTCTTTTCACACCGGTCCTTTCTTGTTTTGACTGGGAAACTACTCCCCCTAAAACTAACATGACAATGGAAAAAGCAACCATTTGAGTCAATGTATCTCCCATTAAAACTGGTGATTTTTCAATGACATGTTAGTTTTTCTGGGGTGTAATATCCCGACAAATCTAGCATAAGAATGGCACATGAACCGTTTGTTCTCTGGGGAGTAACTCGTAACTCGACACCTTTTCACCCTGGATTCTTACCTGAGCAAATTGAAAAAAGAACAGGTAAAATTTTTCGTTTTTTTTTGAGGATTGCAATACTAAACCATTGATATAGGGATTATACCCCATAGGATCCATGGGACTGGTATATTTACCTACAAAAAACCATCAAAATCAACCATTCATCTAGGTAAATATTCCAGTCCCATGGATGGTGTGGGTACTATGACATTTTTTAAGGATCCGTAAGGCTCATCAAACAGGATGATGCATGGAATTTGAGGACATCCATGAAACGATTGGCGCGTCGGTATCTACTCTATTTTACGTAGTATCTAATGCTAACCTCACCGAAAAAACATGTTAACCATTTATATATGTAGCTTTAGTAAAAAAAATGCCACAAATATGAATTGATTCCCTCATTCTGGGAGGTTTTGGAGCAGCTTTAACCTATCATTTGTTTCAGGTGAATTAGCCATGTTTTAAACGTTCTAGGGTGTCCATGGAAGTTCGTAACTAGTTAGTAAGTTGGTTTATAACCCATTTAGGGGACTTACAACCTACTTATATATAGGGGGAAAAAATCCACTTACTAAGTCTCATGGACATCCCAGTTTGGAGGATGTTTAAACAAAACTCCCACCCGTTGAAATCCCATCCCCACCAGGTCTGTGGTCTAAGTTGGTCGGAAGAGTTACAGCTCTTAGCCTCGGGTGGCAACGAGGGGAATGTGCCTTGAAGAGAACGTGGGGATGTGTGGCCCAAAAACCAAAGGGGTCAGAAAAACTACCCATTTGGGGATCAAACAAGCAGCAAATGTAAGGCAATTTTGGTCCTTAGTTGTGATATGTGCATTGTTCGGGTTTCTCTGACCTTTCTTCAAGAATGCACCCTGGAAAATTAAGATTTGGAACACAAAGACATGGAGGGTTGGTTCAGATGAGTTTCCTTTTCAATTGGTTCCATCTTAGGTTCCAGCCGTTCATTATCGGGGAATAGTTGCTGTTTTTTTGGTTTTGGAGGGGTGAAATCCCACCCTGTTTTTTGGTACTGGCAGGGATCTTGATTATTTCATAAGCCTTTTTAAGGATCCCGGCTGAATGAACCAATCTGGATTTCATGGTTCATGTCATGTCATTTTGAAACCTTGCTCGAATGGGTACAGTGGCTGATCTTTTTTGCCCCAGTTTGTAATAATTATACTTGAACTTGTTTAGTTGGTGTTTTTCTACGGATTCGATCCCATGGGATGAACCTCACCATTTTGCACCACCATTTGGGGAAGAATTTTATATTTTGTTCCAACCACGGAACAAGCAAATCTAAGTTATCGCAGGATGAATTGAGGATAATATTTCTTTGGGAAGTTTATCAAACCTTGACCGACCCGCGGTTTTGCTAGCCTGGAGTCATTTCCAAACTGAAGCCATTTGCCTTGACTTTGGAACCTCCTCTCTTCATCTTTCCGTCTATAGCTGTGAATAGCTTTCTAGTTCCGGTCAAGGGCGGAAGGTAGCAGAAATATTCCGCGAACCCAGGCGATACGTGTTTTTTTCGGTCAACCCGGGTTCATTGATTATAACAATTATGACTAGACTCTATATACAAATATATGTATAAGATATACACACATACAATTGTATCTACATATGCATGCTACCTTTTGCCCACCCATGATTGTAATTGTAGACCCAGGATATTCATTGAATTCAGAAGAGACAACTTCCAACCTACAAGGATAAGAACATCTTCACCTTGCCACGAGTGGGATATCGTGGGATTGATGGGATGCACTGGTGATCCCCGACATCTTTTGACAGGAGTACTAGGGAAATTGCACGAAGTACTTTCCAGGTGCTTGGATGACCATCCCAGGACTTGTAAGTAGTTAGGATCTTCCCCATTTACAAGCCATGAATGACGATTTGGAAGGGGAATACCCCCAGTTAGGGGAGTTACTAACCATGGTTGTTAACCACTTACTCAATGATCCTCCAAGTGGTGAAAGGGTCAATGTATGAAGTCGACACATATGGAGAATGGTCATCTCCTTGGTTAAAAAACAGCATCCAATGATGGGTATTTTGTTCACACCTAGTGGGTTGATTGAAAAATTCCCCGGATTTTCCCACAAATTTCCCACAGAAATTTCTCCAGCATGGCTCCACCAGCAGTGCGCATTTTTCCAAAACTTCCAAGGTCTTCCTTTGGGGACGATCCGATCGTGCTGAGCGGCGCTTAGGGTCTCACGATGCAGCATGTAAAGCTTTGGACTGGTCGTAGGGAAGCTTGGATTTTTTCTAGGTGGTGGTTTCAAATATTTGTAATTTTCATCCCTATTTAGGGAAGATTCCCATTTTGGCTAATATTTTTCAAAGGGGTTGAAACCACCAACTAGTTTTTTTCGGACTCTTGGGCAATTTGATGATCTCGTGTTGGTCGTTCTGGAAAAACACTTTGGTACAGGGTCAGTGCACATGATGGCATTCCTGGAAGGACTTTGAGGGAAAGAATTGGTGGCAATGAGCCAGATCATCGGTGGTCATAGTAAATCGTTAGCAGATCCAAAATAAGTTGTATAGTGATATGACAGTCAACGAAATGGTTGGCATATCCTTAGACAGCAGATATGTGTTTGATTGATTTCGCACAATTTTTTTTTGGCTGGTATCCATTTCGGCCCCACTAACAGTCTAGTACCTTTTATGATATTTTCATATTTGGTACATATATCTCATATGAAATGTGCAAAATCCAGTGTTGTTGGGACAGTGATACACCCAATATGTACTTTTAAAGGCTTCCCTTATGTACAAAAACCCTAAGATTAAAACCATTTTCTGACACTTTTTTTGGGGCATGGTTTTTTTCACCACCTCGGCCTAATGATTCATTCAGGCTGATTCAAGCACCTTTTGTTTCTTTTTTTAAGTTACTGTACCCAGATGCTCAATGTATGGTATATTTACCTACATTTACCCCCAAAACTACCCATATGTAGGTAAATAGGCCATACATTGAGCATTTGGGGTAGTGAAGCGCTAGAAACACACGAATTTCGTCATGTTTGTGAGACAAAAAAATTATTGGGAGGCCACATGAGAAATTTGTGCCTTTTGGACATTCCTTCTCCCTGAAGAAGGTGAACAAAAAATCACACAAACTTTTTGTTCAGCGGTCGGAATTGATATGAAAATGTTCATTCACGGTCGGTGGTTTCTTGTTGTTATGAGTAACTGAGCGTGTTGGACGACAAGCTCTTCCATATTTAGCAGCGCCCGGCACATCTGAGCAACTGGTGGTTGAGCACAATCCCTATGATTTAGTATCGGATTATATCTTATGAATCTTATGCATCATATCATAGAGATCCTACCCCCACCCCATCCAAGGGAACCGGTCATTTTTTGTACATGTACATGAATCAGGGATCACTAACCCGGTTGATGCAAAAAAACATGGTGAAACTTCCACGGTTGATGTTGAGGCCACGTGGAGTGCTGGCTACTGGTGGAGGGACAGCTGATCGGTACCTTGGGCCGAGAGGTAGGGAAGGTGTCACGGTACTTGGAAGATCATCCCAGGACTCGGATACGTGGTTAATAACCACATGCAGGTAGTACCCTCCCTCGAACTAACGTAGCACCTGAAAATAGGCCATCCTAAAGGGAAACTAGTATTCCAACCATCAATTTTCAATTGCTATGTTAGTTTCAGGGAGGGTACACCCTGGAAGATTAACGGCTGGAACATGTCCTCATGGAGGTGGATGGAAGATCACGACTTCCTTTCTAAATGGTTGATGGCTGTAGGTTCCAGCCGTTAATCTTCCAGGGTGGCTGGATGCCATAAGGATCGGGTCCGGTTGGGTTATTCCCCTTCCAAATGGCCGAACTTCATGGGCTTATGAATGGAGGTGATCCTAACTTACTTACTAGCTTCACCAGGGTGACTATACACCGACTACACCGACTACCCCAGGGTAAAAGTAGATGGCACAGTTACCATATATAGGTTTACATCAGCCCTGTATTAACCCACCTTTTGGGGACTGCCATGTACTTTGACCATGGGGTATAGATTTTCTGAGCCAGTAGATTCTGAGCCTCAGCAGTGGAACATGGCACGGCATGTCATTGAGTCATTGATCGCAAGTGATGTCGAACCTCACTGTGGTTGTTTGCTCCCCCGATTTTTTGGAGCAACAAGATACAATGAGCAAGCGCTCATCTTAAGCAAACTAAGTATCTAGAATCATGGGAGTTTAAGGATACCCCCGGCAATGCCACCCTCCCCCAGAAAAAAAATGAGGCCTTATTTAAGGCCTTCTTAAGGGATCATGATGGTTAAGAATCCCTCATTTTTTCGGCCTCACTTTCGGGAGAGGTGTTGGCAGTGGTGGGTGCCCTTAGATTCGCCATTGATGTTTGAGAAAAATACTATAAACAGCAGGTGAATTTTTTGAAATAAGTTGGCCAGAATGATGTTTTTCAACCACATAAATGTGGGCACATTTCACCCTTCCTACCTAGAAAGCCGGTGCTCGAAACCCGAGTTCGGTGAGTTCGGTGCTAAGGTCGATACGTTTATGGAGTGCCGCTACAGGTGTTCAAACAGCTCAAGTGGAGACAGCAGCTCAGGCAGTTCTCTGGGTGATTGGGGAGGGAGGAATGCAGCATGCCAAAACCCTGTAATAAATGGGAAAATCATCATCACTATTTTGCGGAATCTCAACCTTCACTTTGAACTAGTGTTTTTGCCAGGACCCAATAGATAACCCCCCAAAACGCCATATTTGAAAGGAGATGCAATTTCCAAAGCATCATTTTTGGTATTGTACAGTTTCGAGAATGTAAGGGTTATCCGAATTATCCAATTCCAATCCTGAAGCAACGAGCCAAACGGAGCTCATCTGCTTCTGTTCAATTTTGTTTGTGGCGAGTAAAGTAGACACTTTATAAGATTTATAAGCCTCTGTATTGGAGACTTCCGAACAAACTATAGGGATGAGATACGGGTGTTTCCAAAAATAATGGTACCCCCAAATCATCCATTTTGATAGGGTTTTCCATCATAAACCCATCCATTTTGGGGTACCCCTATTTTTGGAAACAACCATACAGTCATAATCAGGATTTGAATCATCAGGGAATTTTCACCCTTTCGGAGGAGTACCTCGGCCAACCCCCAAAACGCACGCCGTCGTCAGGTGTGCAATCTCGCTTGGTCCTTGGATGGAGAGCTCATCAGCACCCATGGTAACTCGATGGGGAAGAAGCGAACTGTGCAGTTTCGCTGGTGGCTTTTTTTTGTCACGTAATACACCTTTGATGATTCCGTTGACAACCACCGTTTGGATGGTGCTAAAACATGCTAAACCCTGTAAATTCATGGGAGTTCCACTACCAACCTCAACTGGTGCAAGCCGGATTTCTTAAGATGTATGACCCCACCAAAAGGTGCAAATGGATTCCCTTTTTTAAAAGGGGCAGCCGTGACACGGCAAGCGCGAATGTGGAATGATGTTGGATCAATTGACCTGAGGCTACCTCCAGAATTGATTGATGGAGAAAAATTCAAGCCACCTGGAACCCCAAATAATCATCATTTTAAAACTAGGTGGTGGTTTCATTTCAAACATTTTTTTTTCCATCCCAAACCTTGGGAAAATGATCCAATTTGACGAGCATATTTTTGGGATGGGTTGGTTCAACCACCAACTATAGATATATATATATAGCTTGTCTCATTACAAGGTTTCATACCTCTCTGGTGGTGCAGGATTTCAGTCATGAACAGTATGTTTGCACTAAATGTTTCTGTGAGAATCTATTCGACCCCCCCAAAAAAGGAAGGCAAAGATAAGGGATGTACAAAGTATGTCCTAACCATGGATGTCAAAAAATAAAGATTCGTTATTTGACGGTTGTCTTATAATCCCTAGATTTTTGGCAAGTCATCATGAGAGTTCTTGCTGACGGTTCAACCTGGCCCTGATCTGATAATAAATTGGTGGCACAGTGCCATCTATGTAGTATGGAACATGATGATGATGATGATGATGATGATGATGATGATGATGGTGGTGGTGGTGGTGTTGTTGTTGCTGTTGTTGTTGATGTTGTTGCGGTGGTGGATCATCATGATGATGATGCGGATACTAACTGCCAATTAAAAACCACAGGTTCAGAGGTTTCTTTTCCCTGCCATCTGGCCAACGCCCACCAGGCTTCTCCACCTGCGAAGTGAACGTTTGGAAGAGTCACGTAGGAGGTGTGGGGCTAACGTCGGTGACCAAGTACTCCAGGTGGAGGATCATCCCATGACGGACGGATACGTGGTGCAAATAACCATATGGTGATCTCCGTTAAGGATGGGGTTTGTGTGACCCCTTCCAGGGGGGTGCTTCTAATCACTTGTTACAAGTCCTGGATGATCCATCCTCCAAGTAAGGTAAGTAAGGAACCTTTTGTATGTCCATTGGGCGGGAAAAAAACCATGTGGAATCTGCAGGATCATCCAGGACCTTCAAGATTTCAAGTCTTCTTTTTTCTGTTCGGAAAAAAACCTTTGGATCCTTTCATTGAGAAAGTTGGGAAATTCCAAAAACATAAGATTTATGGTTCTATTTAATTATTTTTGATGGTTCTTTGGCCAATAAACCTAATAAAATCATCCAACAATTCCATTTATTTTTCTTTTTTATTAGGTTTATTGGGCGGGAAACCAACCGCGGCAACCGGCTGTGAAACCAACCGCAGGGCTCTCTCAGCTCCATTCCTTTCATTGGCACCAGGCGGGGTCCGGGTAAATGATGCTGGCATGCCTTAAGCTACCCCTGCAGTAAAGGACGTCCCTAGTGCACAAAAACACGTAAGGGCACAGGGAAGAAGTAGTATTATGATATTCGATCTTGCTGCAAACCCTGCAGAAAATGGTCAATTGGTGGTTTGTTGGTTGGTGCTCACTTTTCTACGTGATGATCCCTTTCACAGGGTACGGCGCTCCATTGAACCCAGAGTCAGCTTGGGCCCTTTGTGTGTAGGGTTACTGTAGTGGAAAGTCTTTTCAGAAATTGGGGTTAGTGCCTACTTACAAATGTGGTTCACTCTGGTAAACGAATGCAGCAGTGGATACTGTATGTTTTTTACCATGTTGATAGTATACTTACATGATTATGTCATTAATGTCATTGAATAACTTTGATAGTATTATATGTATTATACTTCCATAGATACAGCAGCGAATAAGTAACTTTGAAAGATGGGGATTTTCCCTGATTATGTCATGTTAGTTTACTGGAGTGTTTTGTTTTTTGTGTCTGAAGTCGGAGAAGTGACAGGTCAAAAATGGTTGAACCCTTCTAATTTTGTCATACCCCACCGAAAACGAACATGTTTGCTGGAAAAAAATAGTGGTTGGAAGACGGCTTTCCTCTTCAAGATGGCCCCTTAAAAAGGTGACATTTGTTAGTTTTCGGTGGTGTAGCTGTAGGTTTTTTCGGGGCTTGCCACCTGTGCAAATTGTTGACACCTGAGCGAGTCGAACATGAATTATATGAATTGCTTACCGACCGATGTTGGATGCGACCCCAAAGACCCGCATTGTTTCCATAGGGAATAAACTCGGATAGCCCGAATAGTAGGGTAGGTGTAGTGTTTTCATATATTCCCCTTTCAGGTCACCATTTCAGGTACCTCAAATAGAGGATAAGGCTACTTTTGGGGGTGGGTTTTCCCTTAGGAAGGATTGGGGGGAGTCCCTTGGACCGCTTTATCAACCGCGAGGCGCGTGTCTTGCACCTGGCCATGTCACTTAGCGGCGCTTTACGCGACGTTTGACGTTGGACGTGTTGACGTTTGCGGCGGTGGTGATGGAGGGGGACTTTGCTGGGTCCGTTGTCAAAGGGAAATGAACATGTGGATATTTCTGGGAGAGTACCCTAGATATGTCAAAATATGCCTGGTATACAACGGATATAGGAAGTAGATGATGGTACAAATTTAGGGTACTCCCCGAAACAACTTACCCACATGTTCCATTTGACATTAGAAGGCTTTTAGCATCAGCCTAAAATTGAAATGAGCCTAGCATACACCCCGGAAAACTAACGGCCAAACAACCTGAAAACGAGAAACATCTATAAAGCACCAATTTGTTGGGGCTCCATGTTAGTTTTCGGGGATGTAAACTTCTATGTTCAACGCTGTTAAAAAAGGGGATGGTGCATATTTGGGGTTTGGGACTGTCGGGCGGAGTACTGTACTTGATTCTGCTTATTGTCTTAGACACACATGTTTATTTATTCCCTGGGAGTCCAAAGGCCATTAATTCAATGGTCTTTCCGAAAAGACCATTATTTTACTTGGGATCTATAATCAACAATTCCAGAAAACTATTATGATTTGACGCTTACAGGGTATTGTTGGTATTGTAAACTTATTACTTAAGGATGATCCATAACGGATTCTTACGAACGCTGGAACGTAAGTGCCCATCCTGCTTACCCTGATCGGACCATATCGGAATGTTTGCCAACCTCCAGAAATCATCTAACGAGCCGGTTGCACTCCTGATCCAAGCGACTACACTCCGGTAAACTAACCTAGCAATGGAAAATCCACCATTTGAAGCTGTGTTTCCTATGAAAAAGTGGTGGTTCTCCATTGTCATGTTAGTTTACCAAAGGGTAATGGAACCCTTAAAAAATGGAACCCGGGTCCAAAAACCTCCCCGTTATTTCCACAAAAAAGGGGGATCAACTCATCCACCCAAAAGTAAGGGCGATTTTTTACCCCCCCAAAAAAGGAATTCCCAGATTTTTAAAGGCTGACTCATGACCTAGGTGGTGGTTTCAAACGTCTTCTCAGCCGGTCCGCAATCATGAAAGCATGAAAACATTTTTTATTTTCATCCCTATCTGGGGAGATGATCCAATTTCACTAATATTTTTCAGATGGGTTGAAACCACCATCCAGTGACTCATGACGAATTAATATGGAGATCCAGTGGATACTGGCGACTCATACATGTTGAAAAAAATCTACAAAAAAATCTGGTGGTGACTCCCGGGTTCCTCGATGCATAAAACATCCACCATTTGAGAAAGATGCATATTGAACATGGGGGTTTTCGCAGCCAGTCATTCATCCCGGGACCCTGGAGTTGGTTCGGACCAAACAAGGTAAAAAAATGGGGGTGCAATTTTTTAGCCTGAAAAATGTCCATGTATTTTATATACTATATTATATATTATATATGTACGTATATATTTTTAATTATTATATGCCTGCTTCCCACTTTCTTTCTCATTTCTTTTGGCGGGGGATGTGGTAAAATATATGATTTCATGATCATAGGAGCCCTTAAGTGAATGATTTCCATATTAGTCCTTGCTTTTGCACCAGCTAAACCATGAACGAATCCTGTTCTCTGAAACCGGTACTATTGCCATCAACACCGCCATCACAATCGCCATAGCCATGATTCATTCATCATCATCACCATCATCCATCATCCATCATACATCATTCAAGATCCATCATCCATCATCATCATCATCATCATCATCATCATCATCATCATCATCATCATCATCCCGATTGTCAGCGCCATGACCATCCAAAAACACTCATTGCCCTCAGCTTCACAGTCATCCTGGTTGAAGCCACCACATAGCCGTTCATATTTGCGATGGTTGAGGTTTCCATGATTTAAAGTTTGAAATGATGATTCGAAAGTTGTACCTAAAGCGCTGCTTTGGTATATCATGTATTTACATATATAAGGTGCAGATTTTTTTGCTTTAAAATCTTCATGTGGGTGTTTCCAAAAATAGGGGTACCTTACCTCCAAAATGGATGATTTACAATGGAAAACTCTATGAACATGGATGATTTATATTGGAACATTCTATAAACATGGATGATTTATTATGAACAACTCTCTATTAAAAATGGATGATTTGGGTATACCAACATTTTCGGAAACACCCATGTGATCCAACTTGAGATGCAGGTCGCCCGATGGTCAAAGTGCAGCCATGGGTCGCTTGGCCGTCCAATGCTGGTGGGGCTGAGGTCAACACCCTCCCTGAAACTAACTTTTCGATACTTTTCGCACCTGAAAATGGATGGTTGGAAGACGTTCGCGTTTCCTTAAAAAGGCCCGGCCTCTTTTCAGGGGCGAAAATGTTAGTTCCAGGGAGTGGAATAGTTGTAGAATATACAACCACCCTGTATTGAATTTAGCTTCGGTGGGTCGGGGACCTTGGTTTTCAAACCTGTGGCTGTCGCGAACCATTGGAATCTGAGGCACTGGAAATGAGATGCTTTGCTTTTGGCATTTGTCTCCAAAGCATGCGAAGGCCAAAACAAATCGTTTTTGTTGGTTGTTGTTGTTGTTGTTGTTGCTGGTGGTGGTGGTGGTTGTGGTGGTGGTGGTGGTGGTGGTGGTGGTTGTTGTTGTTGTTGTTGTTGTTGTTGCTGGTGGTGGTGGTGGTGGTGGTGGTTGTTGGTTGTTGGTTGTTGTTTTTTTTTGGTTGTTGTTGTTGGTGGGAAAGTGGGAAAGTAGAAGTCAGACTTCGCAAAAAGAAACCGAAGGAAATCTCACAAAGCGATATTTGGACAACTGAGGTGTTGATAATCAGTCCTTTCCGCGCTGATTTTTACGCGGAACTGGGACACAAGCCTGCTAGGATGTCGCTGGTAAGGAAGACCGGATGATATTGTAGTTAAACCACTCAGAAATGGTGCATTCTTGGGCTTACGAAGTTATAAAATGATTACTTACCATTGATTATACAGATTCCTGGAACCTATACACATTAGGGTTGGATTTACAAAACAACGTTGCTTCATTTACGGTAAGGTGTTATCAAAAGTCCTCCAATTGCATTCTGAGCATTTGTTTGGGGTTTTGGGTCCAGAGATTTTCTCCAGAGGCGTTTGGAAGATCCTGTGGCTTGGTCAATAAAGTCTAATTAATCACCATTTTCCCTGAAGAAGGACCTTCCTAAACTCGCATTTCAAGGCAGCTTTGATGAGGGAGAGCTTAAGGTTCCTACAAGAAGTTGGCTTCTGGAGGTTCTGTAAGCCAAACCTTGGAAACTAAATGGGTAAATAATCTAAGTCATGGATGTATGCAGGGGTTCCCAAAACTTAGCAAACTGGTTTTCCAGTGTTTAGGCAGGGCCCAGCCAGACGTACGCCGAGGTCCACCATAAGGACCTTGTTACATGGGAAAATCAACCCTGGCCTAAAGATTGACAGGTATTGTCCCTTGGTGATGTAGGGTTTCTCCAATTTTTTAGGGTTGTTTCAGGTGATTATGGCAAACCCTGTACGCAGGTCTCCACCACTTCTAGCTCGTCATCTATGTCAAAGGTTGGAGAAAGTCGGTGAATCGCATGGTCGTTGGCAGTTTTCGGTGAGATCCACTGATGGTGGGAAACCCCGGTATTTCTTTGTGGTTGCCATTCCTGTTGTTTGTGAAAAGGTGATGATTTTTTACGGATTCTTCCATAGTAAATAGTAAATCACCATTTTGCACCACCATTCGGGGAATATTTTTTTACATTTTTCAACCATTTATGCAAAGCAACGATTCTTTTCCAAGTGTTCCAGGTTGCGTCATCTTGATGAAGGAACTGATGGTGGGACCATTTTGACTGACTACACCCCAAACAATTTGACAGATATACACCCCAAAATGGCCATGTATAAAAGGAGATACTTTTTCCAAACCATCTTTTTGGGTATCCATGTAAGTGGTTTACCTTTATTCATTGCCGAAAGTATCGTAGGTCACCGATAAGTTGGCATGTTCCCGGACACGAGTTGGCATAGCTTACTAGCTTGCCATGGGAAAGTGGACCTTTTTTTTTTCGGATGATTTTTGCGAAGCTTATTTGAAGTTATCCCGGTGGTCACTAGCATCCTTGGGTAGTATCAACAGCTGTTTCTGGTTCCCTTAATAGGTGGTAGGTGATATATAATCACCCAATAGGCAATATGTAAGTGGTGTGTAAGTGGTATATACTGCCAACTGGGGGATTATATATCACCTACCACCTGTTAAGGGAACCAGGAAACTCCATTGATAGTATGATGATTCAGATTCAGAACTCCAATCCAGTTGAGGTTTAGATAATTAATCTTACCCTCGCTGAAACTAACAGCTTTTAAAACCCCTGAAAATTGATGCTTGGAGTCGATGATTGATATCTTTTTGAGGCCATCCTATTTTCAGGCTCTATATTATCATTGTTAGTTTCAGGGAGGCTATTATTTGCGACAATTTTGGATGATTGAATTTTGTTGGGTTCTTAGCCTTGCCAAATTGCTGAACTCTGAATCTCATTCAAAGTAACGTTATAGGAATCCAAGGAGCCCAGCCCTCCAATGCAACCCCTCCTTGAAATGAGGCCCTTTTAAAGTCTAATGAAGGGATCATGGTGCGAAAAATACTCCCTTAACAGGGGTTGGTGGCATTTGGGGGGTGGGCCCCTTAGATTCCCATGACATGTGGTCGCAACTTGTGGATCTGTGGGGCCGATCCGTCAGGGATCCAGCCTTACACGAACCATCCGTTGAAGGAGGTATAGCACCGTCAGGGTGGTCAGTCGGGGAAAATGGGGACCTTCAAATGGGGAGAGGGTGGCAATAAAGATGGTTTTACACTCCCGAAAACTAGCATGGATACCCAAAGTGATGGTTTGGAAAAAGGTTAACTCCCTTTAAACATGCCAATGTTTAGATTTCTGGGGTGTAATCAAACCTGGAGCTTTAGGTGCCATGGTAGTTTTCGGGGGGTGTACTTAGTACTTGGTATGGTTTAGTGTGGCTTTCAATGACATGTCAAGCAACGCAATCTACGTATATATCTACCTGGCAGGTGGTACAACTTCAAATTCGACTGACACTTCTGATTCATCAACAGAAAATCAGAACTGTTGATGGCTAAGACATCCTGTACCACTTGATGGGTTATTTAAACCCACTCAACATTTTCTACATTCCAGGTGGGGGTGGTTGGCCTTCTAAATCTGAGATGTTCAGAATGCGGTGATCACACTTCGCCGTTTTGATGTTCATCAGCCCCTTGGCAAATACAACCCTTGAAGTTTAACATAGCCTTTGAACATGTACTATCCCAAAAGGAAAGTAGTCTTCCAACCATCATTTTTCAGAAGCTATGGGCTATGTTAAACTTTGGCGGGTGTACTGGCAAAAGTTGGAAACCTTTTCTGGTGATCCAGGATAAGCTGAAGCAACAGTATGATACGATATGATACGGATGTCAACAATCAGACTTTGGTCTACGCATGTACTACAACATCTTGTTCGGTCTTGATTTCTTGAAGAAACTCTGTCGCAGTTGGCAGGATGCAGAAAGAAGAAAACCAATCCTGGGGCAAGGAATCTCACTACAAAAAATATTTGAATGTGGAAATCCTCTCCAAAAGGGACCACACAGAATTAAGGTCAAAGTCATTCAAAGTCTCATTGCAGTTGCCAGCCCCAGATGGTTTTAGATTTTTTTCGCAACAAAAAAAACATGGAATTTGGTGGGGAAGATTTGTTGTCATGTTCACCTCTCTCAGGTCTTTATTGACCAAGAAAAACATGTCAGGTTGATGCTATCATTGGAGACTCGGAAGAGAAAACCGATGGAAATTCTGTGATCAGATTCTGATTTTTTGGAGTGCGACTTGCTTTCCCCTATGAACGTTTTTGTAGCTTGGAGGCTTGTGGAAAAATCATTTATTGCGTTTTGAATTTCATACGTATATTGTTAGGTATGAGATTTTATATGATGATATGATGATACGATTTTCAAGAGGTTGGTCAGATTTTTTTCATTTTCCATGCCAGTCATTTTTACCCTCCATACAAAATGCACCCAAGTTCGAATCTTAGGATTGGAACTGGGTTGCCCTAATAATCCTCCCCTAAAACTAACAAATCGTTCCCCAAAAAAAGTAGGATTTCCCGTTTAAGGAACTTCATCAAGGATCCAACCGTTGGAGTTTTCTTCGGGTTCCGAAAGCTGTTAGGTTTCAGGGAGGGTTTTTTCCATTTTTTGACATGATTTTCTAGGTGGTGAAACTTCAAATATTTTTTATGTTCATCCCTACCTGGGGAGATGATCCAATTTGACTAATCTTTTTCAGGCGGGTTGAAACCACCAACCAGTTTTAATTGGATGAATGCTCGTGTGCATAGTTATGATAACCAATGCTCCATGTAAAATATGTGCTATGTTTTCAGGTCAAACCTAGATTTTTTAGTTATGGTGAATGTAATTAAAGATACCAGTCCCATGGATCCTATGGGTACGGAAGTATATTCTATGTCACCTTTGCAAACGGATGGTGTGGTGGAAGTTAGATGAAGTTAGGATCAATGGTGAGCGGATTCAATGGATTACAAAGCCACTTGCTTACCCCCTTGACAACCAACATGACAATGGAACACCCAGCATTTGAGTACATGTATTTCCTATTCAACATGGGGATTTTCCAGCCAGTCTTGGATCTACCCTAGCAGCCACTAAGAGCCATAAATGAGTTGGTTTAGCTTGGGATTCCCTGTTGCCACAAAATGTCATGTCATCCTGGGCAATCTGACGAGGCAAGCCTCGTGGAAATGGGGGGCCTAGATCCAAGGTATAGGCTTTCCAGCCAGAGATGATAATCCAACCATTTGGGTAAACCCGACAAATTTGATCAGCTACTTGTAGAGTGCACAGGTAGTAGGTTTTTTTGTTCCCAACAGACGCTGGTAATAAACAACAAAACGCATCAAAACGCAATCATTTTATTCAATGACTCGAATCCAAAGAAGGACAAGTTGTGAATCAAAAGGTGCGGATGCCATTCCAACTTTGCCGACTTTACAGCAAACATTCAGAAAATAGTGGTACCCCCAAATCATCCATTTTAGTAGGGTTTTCCATTATAAACCATCCATTTTGGGGTACCCTTATTTTTGGAAACACTCATATGACATATGCTTTTCCGTTTATATCAGACTTGTGTTTCAGTTTCAGGTGCGAACAGTTCCGGAGTTTCATTTTTCAGGGGAAAATGCCATGGGGAAAGCTGTTGCCAGCTTCGGGGTTGAGATGTCCAAAGGGGAGTTCCCTGATCCAAACTTGGATGTTCTTGAAGATATTATTTTAGGATCCAATCCAACCGATACATGACCATGAAATCACTCATTAAATCACCATGAAACCGAAATCACCATGAAATCATCATGAAATCACCATTGAATCATCATTTCACATTTTCACCACGTGCGGAATATTCGCTTTCTCCAACCATCTTCGCAGGAAAATCCAAGCAAGGCTTTGGGAATGCATCTCCATTTGTGCAACGAAGGGTAACTCCTTTACTTTTTATTTACACCCCGGATGTTTAACATGGTTCACCTGAAAATCAACCCCTGGAAATGGAGATTCCTTTTGGAAACCATCATTTTCAGGTTCCATGTTAAACTTTGGGGGTGTATAGTTTAGATAGCAACTTTTAAGGTTGGTTTATTGCTGGTTGGTGGTTTCTTAAACATGTTTTTTATTTTCACCCCTACTTGGGGGAGTTGATCCAATTTGACTAATATTACTTCAAAGGGGTTGAAACTAGCAATTAGGGTGGGTTTGTTGGGATTTTGTATGTGTTTTACGGATCACGACTTCATATGATGCGATCCCATTGCCACCCATTGAAAGTGTTATTAAGGACGGACATGAGTTCCCCTAAGAAAACACCGGGGCGAAAACATGTCGCGAGATGAGAAACAAGTGCGATGGAAGATTTACCAAGTCTAGGCTAGAATCTTCAAGTGGGACTGTATAGCTTTAGGTTTTACTTCCAGGTTTACCGCGAACAAAGTGGATCTAAAGATCTCAAGATATGGATGTTATTTGTGAGGAGAACTCGGTGGACATCCCATGCATCAAAGCTTTGTGGGTTCAAAGCGTAGGCAGCGACGTAGGACGTAGGCAGAAAGGTCCTTGTTATGGCTCAAAATCATGAGTGATTTCATCCCAACCAGCAAGAGTAGCAGAAGCAAAAAGTGAAAGTTTTCAATGGAAGCTTCAAAAACTTACCTGATGAATGGTTGAACTTTTACTGTAGAGTTTTTTTTTGGGATGGAAATCCTAGTGGACATGACCAAGTAGGAAAAGTCTGAACTTTTCTTTCGGGGGTCTACTCAGCACCATCCTGATGGCCCCAAATTATATACCATCCTGGAACCCCAAACAACCAGTTTAAAATGGACGGAACTGGTGATTTCCAACCATTTCCGACCATTTTGGATGTAAAGATTTGCTTCATTGTCCCATTGAAACAACCACTTATAATGGTTACTTGGCTGACTCAGCCAATGGCTAACCTTTACACTTTTCGGGATTCCATATTTAATAGGAAAGATAAAGTTTCAACTTTTTTTCATGGTCCTTTGCCTGAGTAAGTTGGGGTTCCAGGATTAACCAACAGTGCTAAAATGATGAGCCTTTGGCTTTGGTGACAAATCCACAGCCAGCCAAATTCATCCAAGGTCGAATGTAAATGTTGAAAACAAAATCTCATCCTTGGTTTTGTTCACGTCAAAAAAAGACATGGCAACCTGACAAGGTCATACTGTTGATGGCTGAAATCCGGGGATCACCAGTTGAGGTTAATAGTTTATCCCTTTATTTACAAGGTGTTTTTACATCCCAGGCGGTTGTTTGGGATTTCTTCCATCAACAATATTTCTTTGATATTTTCCCATGAAGTCATCCATTGTTTCCATAAATTTTGAGCCATACCCATCCGTGATTCTGTTGGCTTAGCGTTGACAATGAGCACGATGCCAACAGATGGATCTCACATTTCGTTTCAAACGCGAAAAAGAAACCACTCTGCAAGAGCCAGAAAGATTAACACCCCCGAAACCTAACATGACAATACATGAAAATGGAAAAACACCATCTTTTTCACAGGAGATACTGTACATCTTCAAACGTTCCGGGTTGTCAGGTGAACGCGCGTTTTTAAACAGGAGTCTTTGATACGCACCTGAAGGGACAAGAGATATACTTTTTCAAACATGGTATATCATGGTTGTACAGGACGCATCCTATTTCTTTAGATTTTAACTGACTGATACACCAAGTCAAGATCAGAACAGAAACAAATAGAACAAACACAATCAAGTCAAGTACCATCAATGATACGTTCAGATTTCGAGTGCAAAAGCATATTGTTTGGTGTTTTGGGATCGTTTTGGGCGCAGTACGTTTTTTTTTTTCTATGTTCTTGACAACTCCCAGAAGTTCACAGGTTATAACCAGCGTTATATACCTATAGGATCCATGTATGATATATTTACCTACATTTGGTTGATTTTTATGGGTTTTCATGCAGGTAAATATACCCGTCCTATGGATCCGACATGGGATACAATAAATCATAAGTTATACCTGGTACCCTAAACAACCATTTTTTTAATGGATGTTTGGTGAAACAACCATTTTTTATGTAATGATTTGGAATCACCCAATTGAAACAAGCAAAAAAAACTGGTTGTTTGGAGTTCCAGGTATCTAACTTACCAAGTACCATACACCACCAGGTGTTTTTTTAATAGTTTTGTTTTTTCAGAAGCTGAACCCCCACTCATCACCGTTCCGTCAGGGATGATAGAAAAAAATGAGCCCTTCATAATGGGAGCCATTCGACCCTAATTATTCAGATCATGAAATTTGTCACAAGTGATCCACCCATTTCTTTGGATTTGTTTATTTTTGGCAATTTTTTTACGGATTCTACCATGATAAATCAACATCAAACCACTATTTGGGACGAGATTTTTAGATATTTTGATTTTTTTCCAAGCATCAAACATGCCAAAATCCATCCAAACTCACTCCCTGTTGTCGGTTTCTGTCAGGTGACGTGATGACGCACAACGGTACAACCGTCGCCCTCCCCTCGGTCGCTGTTGGGCGAGGCGGGTTTTATCTGAAGCTGGAAGCATACCCTCCCTGAAACTAACATATCCCCTGAAAATTGACCCGTGGAAAAGGATATTCCTATTGGAAACCATCATTTTTAGGTGCTATGTTAGTTTCAGGGAGGGTAACTTCGCGAAGCAAATGATAGGAAATCTGACACAGGACCAGGTTAAGTTTCTTTAGAAACATGCTGAGGACGTATAATTACAGGGTTTTTAAGAGAAGCGCTGGATAAATTTTTGGTGGCCACGATCTAGGTTTTTTTTTGGCACAATACTCACAACTATCCCTCAAATTCAATTGATTTTGGTTGGGAATTGTTGCCGGCTCGGGTCGACACGACACAACATTAAAGAACCGTCGACCTCATGGCAAGTGTGCAGACAGTCATCCGTCTCATGGGAGTACCAAAGAATTGCGTATGGCTTTCCAAGGGAATATGTTTTCATACCTTGCTAGCAGGGCAATTGCCGTGACAGCACAGCGCTACCCACAAAATTATTCATATATACAGTTGGTATGACATAATATTTGCGGATACCCTCCCAGCCCACCCAGATTTTCCTTTTTGAGCTTCATGCCCTTCTGAATCTTTGCGATTGTTGCACCATGCAATCCAATGGTCGAGGAAATATCTGTTTATTTCCCTTCTAGGGTGCACTGGTCCCACAAATGAATCATCACGCATCTTGGGACTTTTGTTTCTGTTGGAACAAGTTTGCTTTTAATGGAATACTGTACTCCCCTGAAAACTAACACCTGAACATGATTGTTCCCAGTAAAAATATTTTCCTCCAGGGGTTCATTTCAGCTTCTATTCATTGTTCATGTAGTAATTTGCCATGCTTTGCCTTCGTATCAACCGTGTCAACCTACAGAACCTCCCATGAAACAAATCAGGGCATCTCTAAGAAGTCCTACGAAAATATCTATTCATAACATGACCATCCAATCATTCACGAGTCGCTCTTCTGGATCCCCCGTGCTATCTCCATTTTTGGCATTAGGTGGTGAAACCCATCCATGGCTGTGACATGTCGAAAATGCCTTCCGCGTGCCTTGCCCGTCATTTTTTGGTCTCAAGCAACAATAGCCATTGGACGTGTAGTTTTGCCAACGGGCCACCAATACAGCAAACGTTAATCTTTGCTTCGGCAAGAAGCCGAGGCGCGCTTGGGTTTGACGCGGGAGTACTGAAGAACGGGGCCCGAACGCTTGTTTATGGTTGATTTAGGGGATGAAAACCTACCCAGTCATGTTGGGGATTGTGTCATAAACCATTATAGATATTATAAGAATCCGTATGAAACAACCACTATTGAATTGCATGGAAAGTATATAAGAGTTTTTTTTCTTCTCCGTGGCTCACCTGTTTGGGAGTTGGTTCTGTAGCTACCTGTAGCTCGAGGTTGGTGATGTCTGGAGGATACAAAATCTGGATCTTAGATGAATCGAGGGACAATTGGATGTACCCCTAACATCATGGGAATTTAAGGTACCCCCCCCCCAATGCCACCACCCCCAAGAAATGAGCCCCTAATAAGGCCTTGTTAAGGGACCCTTGGTTAATAGTCCCATAATAAGGCCTTATTTCTTGGGGGGGTAGCTTTGGGGGGGTACCTTAAATTCCCATGATAACAGTGTACCCATTGTATTTAGCTGGTGTGCTCGGATGGGATTCTTGGGGATTGTAACCCACAAATACCCACTACAAAGGGATTTCGCATAGGAGCACGTTGGTAGGGGTACATCCAACTATCCCCTGAATGAAAGTTACTTGCCCAACTTGGATGAAGTATAGTTTTGTTTTGTTTCATTTGTCAACAAGAGAATTGAGTTCGCTTAATATGACTGTAAAACATATAGTTCTTATGTTCTTGTCGTTGGATTTTTGAATACACCTATCAACAATACAACTTGTTTCATTAAACCCTAGCCCTCCAAATACCTTGTGAGGTATTAAGGCCAAAAAAACTGACAACTTTTTGAAAGCAAGACTTGAAGGGATTTTTTAGTTTGCCTGGGTGGTGGTTTCAAATATTTCTATTTTCGCCCCAAACTTTGGGGAAGGTTCCCATTTTGACGTTCATATATTTCATATTTTTCAAAGGGGTCGAAACCACCAACTAGATAAGGCTTATGACGTATGTTGATTACGTCCACATAGAATTGACGAATCTCTTCAATTCAGAATCCGCTACTTCAATGGTTCAAGGATCAGAGATTTGAGTTTAGCTGCTAATGGTACGCACCAACAAATCATTGGCTGAGCAGGGTTTTCTGGGAGATGAGAAACTGTATTATATTTCTGCGATTTAGTAAGGATTTCATTTCATTACTGTGTAGGAATCGATTTCATTTTTTCCCAACCAGCACTACAGACATGACATGTTTGTTGTTACTCATTCGAAGCCCCACATCCCTAAAATGTCTTTTCGGTCATGGGGTATTCGGATGATTTTGGATATCTTCTAGGGTACACTCTTGGGATGTCGAACAGTTGAGGATTTGACTGCTGTGGTTATCTTCATTCGAAACCTTCAAAAAAAGTGCAAAAGGTGTATGAAACAGTGTGACTATGCCTTGGGAGATACTTGTACATGATTATTTGCATATTTCATATTTCTCCCTAAATTTCAGGGGAGTATTGATCTCGGTGAAAAAAGATGCAGTGTCACGGCGAATCTTGATGAGGTTTACCCTTGGAGCGGTGCTGCTGATGGAAGAAATCCTGGTGCTATCTCAACTCTATAAATTAAATGATACGATGGGATATTTACCATATCATCTGGTTAGCCGGATTTCTTCCATCAACAGGGAGCTCCAGAAATAGAAAATTCAACAACTTTCCACTAGGCATCATTCGTCATATTCGTCAATGATTTGTTGGTGTCCAATCACCTCAGAAAAGATGGGAAACTTAGGGTTTGCAGCAACCAACAACCAACCATTGATTCAAGGGAGGTAAAGATGGTGTTTTCGGGCTCCCTGTCATAAACTGATTCCTGATCAACATCACATTGTTGGGAAATTCTATAGGCAAAATTCAACCCTTTAGGAAGAGAAGCTAAATATCCAAGCCATTCTGGTTTTGAAGGATAGTTTTCGAAGTTCGAATAAAATAAAAAACTCACCTGAACCTTCATATTTAAAGACACAAGTTAAGAACACGTTTTCAGAACCTTTGAACTGCCAGCGTGTTTTTCCACCCACCCCCCTTCAGGCGCGCGATATCGATGGATTCAGATCCGTTGCCAGATACCAAGAAGATGCTCCAGGCCTTTTTGAAGAACGGAACGGAGATATCTGAAACGGAAAGAAACGAAAGGTCACTTTAAAAATAGGGATCATTAAATTGCCAGATTTTGGAGGGGAAATCAAACTTGATGCAAATGTATGGTAATTTTGGGGGATTTCCCTTATAAAACTGCCTTGTTTGGGTTGGTAATATCATGACACTCCCAACAAAGAGCGTATATCACGCATCAACAAGTAAATATCAGTACAATACCCTGGAAGTCCAACCACCATTTTTTATGGGTTGGTTTCCAAACCATCCTTTTTTAAGTAAAATCGTCCAAAAGGGACCACCATCTTTTAAATGGTGGTTGACTTCCAGGGATACGTCTCAATTACAATCCATTGTTTTTTGTGCCTGGATTTCTGTGGAGGGGAACAAATCTCTTGACATGGTGAAAGTTCCATGATTTTTTTCGTCCAAAGTTCATCGGTGTCTTGGGGAGTTTGACATGGCAACTCCCGAGTTGACCATAGGGGACCGTATGGGCAGTCAGAATATGTTCAAATGGAGCCTTGAGTATGCCTCAGACTTTGAAGAGAGGGGTTGAAGATGAATACACTCCCTGAAACTAACATTTTCGCACCTCAAAATAGGGCTTCCCAAAAGGAAGCGCTCGTATTCCAACCATCCATTTTCAGGTGCGATGGCTGTTAGTTTCAGGAAGGGTACTTCCAGGAAATTTTTATAAATCTGAGCAAATTATCGGGACCTCACTGGTTGGTCACAACCCAAATGGATGGGTTTAGGAAGGGAATCCTCCCAAATAAATTCCTGAATTCAGGTCATAATTTGGCCAGATAAATGTACCTCTTAAGTCCTAACATCAAGATTTTAGGCTTCAGGTTCAGTCGTAGACGATTGGCCACTCCGAAGTTCGGTGGTGGTTTTTGCCGAATTTGCTTGGGTGCTTCGAAAATGGCGTCTTTTAATCAACAAGATGGCCGCTGCCTTCATTCCAAATGGAATTGGCCTTACAAATGGTTAGCTGGGGTTATAACCCCCTATAAATGGAGTTTATTTATACCCCCTACTCATAGCTGGTAGGGGCCCATCTTACATGCCTTATTCTGTCTGTTATTTACCAACTCAACCCAACTTGTTATTTTTTTTCAGAAAAAAACAATCAATCACTATGTTCTACCCCCCAAACATCATCTATTCCCGATCTTCATGACTTCGGTGCTCGGACAGGATAAAAACCTGGTGAAGAGTCTTCGTTACGACAGTCAATTTTACAAGACCGGGACTCGGGTGGAATGAAGCTGAGTAAGTGAAAATGAATTTATCCAACTTTTCTTACACTTGTCGTCTCTGAATGGGAAGCTGCAGCTATATTTAACACATATGGATCGTAAAATGTGATTGATCATAGAGTTCCCATCAAGGTGTTTAGCAAAGGCGAAGCTACAAAAAACGTTGAAAAACTGCTATTCCGGTGAACATTCCTCGGTCACACAGGAGTATGAAATAGCTTCATTTTTTCTGACCCATGGGAAGGATGAAGCCGCAGATTTTTTAATAAGATAGAAAAAATGGATTGGTCAGGTTATACTTGTTATACCAGTTGAGAGAGATTTCTCATAGGGTACATTTTTGGTACAGCTATCTTGAAATATAAGGAGTCAAGTCAAGATAGTCAAGCTTGAAAAATGCCAGCTGCGTCTTGGACCCTTATCCAGTGCGATGTTTATCAAACAAAAATGCCATCCTTTTTTGAAAGTTATTTTTGCTCTCAAAAAAAACATGCTTCCAGAATGGTTTTCTCCTTCATTTTCGCACCTGACCATTAAAGTCGCGATTGGTGGATTGGAATGAATCTTTCCTTTTAAGGAAAGTTTTCAATTAAAAAAGTACAACAAAAATAAAGGGTTTTTGGGTGGGTTATTGATTGGTGGGCTTCCATAGATGATTTCAAACTACCTTGTTTTGATTTGGGACTATGAACTTGTCGTGACTAAGTTCCCAACATTTTAACCAACAAGGCGATGACATGATGGGAGCAGCCGTTTTTTGTTGTCGTTTCTTGGGAGTTCAGGTGAGCAATGAAAACAACCCAGGTTGTTTAGGGTTTATATCATTCCGGGTGGTGCAACTTTTGTTGAACATTGATTCAGATTGAGTAGTTAGGTTCTTCTTTCTTTTCAACGTGGATTCTCCAATGCGGCATTGGTAGATGCGTTTATGGGTGTTGGTCTCGAACCATGGGACTGGTATATTTACTTACATTTACCATAAAACTCAACCAAATGTAGGTTTGGGTGGTGGTTTCAAGGATTTGTTATGGTCACCCCAAACCTTCGGGAAATGATCCAAATTTGACGAGCATATTTTCAAATGGGTTGGTTCAACCACCAACTAGAGGTAAATATACGAGCCCCTTGCATTTTTCTCTGGGTTTCAAAAACGAAAATGTGGCTCGAAGTTGATACGTGAAAAGCACTAGCACAAGCAGAGACATTATTCCTCCACGTTTTCTTCACCTTTTTCCAAACCCCTTACTGGTGACGCAAAGTCAACACAACATGTGCCAAGATACATGTTCAACATGAGCAGCTTTCATGACAACTTGCCACTTGACAATCCCAAAACAAACGGTTTGTATATAGGTCGTTCCTTGAAAAAGATTCAATCGGCATCAGCAATTTTCGACCTTTTCCCACGCTGTGCCGTGCCATCATGATTTGGCGTGTTTTGATCTCCTTGGCTGTTTTTTGGTGGCAGCTAGAGAGGGTTGGGAGGGATTAGAAGTGTAGAAATACTATATTTCTACATGTTTCTGGTCAAAATATAGCGACCTCACACGACCTCACTTCAAAAGGTAGCTTTTTGGAAGGGAAATCCTCTATTTCAGGGAAATCTAGGTTGCCAGATGTTAAAATTGCCTAAGTGTTTGGTCCAACTTCTTTTGCCACTACAGATGGGATGGCTTTTCCCAAAGTTGGCCTAGCTCGCTATGTTCAGCAACCTTTTGTTGGAAGTGACTTTTGAAATCCATGTAAAAAATGGAGGAAATGGACCCAAACATGTGAAAAATGACTAAGCTACCAGAAGACATGGAGCCAAATAGGAATGACATTTTCCAAAGACATAGTGTGGATGGAGGAAATCCTAAACAACCACCTGGGATTTATAAACATTATAAGCCCTGTGAAGAATGGAATAAACTACCAACCTCAACTGGTGATCGCCGAATTTCTTCCATCATAATTTCATCCCACCCTATCCCACTCCATTTTGCCAGTCAATCCTACCATGTGAAGACGTATTTCCTATTGAAGATGAGGATTTTCCAGCCAGTCATGTTAGTGAACTCAAGGGTGTATGTCCTAATATACTGACAACCTGAATCAAAGTTAGCGGTGCTCAAAACCCTCGCACAGTTGTTTACTGCTCGAGGTGCTCTAGGGTGGTTAAAAGTGCTGTAGGTTTATAAGTCCAGTTGCTAGTTACTTAGAAGAAACCTGCACATATATTTATATATAATTGTAAATGAAGAGGTCCTCCAACATGTCAACCAAAGTTTAACTGGTTCACAGGATGTCTTGACAGTTTTTGGGCGAGAAGGCTGGCTGGAAGATCCCCCAATTGGTTTGGGGGGCAAATGATTTCACGACCAAACCACTGGGGGCCCCTGATGTATTGAAGGTGGTTTACTTAGTAAGATCTAATCTCCCCCGGCAAATTGCCTGACCATCTGGGCTGCTGTTTTCTTGTTTTGCTTGGTGTAGGGTTTTTTCCTTAAGAGGCTTAGACAACCAAAATGCAGTCACCGACTTGTCTTGTTGGTGGCTTGCTTACCAGAAGGCAAACTCAGCTGGCAATGGACAGCCCTTTTGTTGGGGGATCTATGGAATATAGTAAGAAACAGGAACTTGTCAATTATCATATTGGACTTGCTTGGGATGGGATGAAGGGATGATGGGATGATAGGATGTTTTGTTCTTTATACGTTAGACAACGGTCGCGGCAACGGTCGCAACGTTGTTATTTTGAAAAAATCTGAGGTAATTCTGTGGGTCTTTGCAGGACTGGGATCGAACTGTGGAGTGGAATCACCCCATGTCAGTAACATTTCATGAATTTGAGTGTTGGTGCAATATGACTTCTGACAGATATGTTGATCATTTGATGTGACAAAATTGTTGTGGTTTCTGTTTGGTGGAATATTTGGAATCGATCACTCACTCGTGAACGCCTTGCCTGGTAGAAACAAAAGCAGATGCCCTGATAACGGGAAAAAAACAACGTCTCAATCAGCAAATTTTCATTTTCAAGCGCCAGTCAGAAGTTGTTGGAAATGTAGCCATGTAGTTGTTTGCCAATCCAACATAGCTGGCTTGAAAACGGACCAGAAGATGGGAGATGTATTTCTAGTACGAAATGTGAGAGATGTACTGTTGATGGTTCAGAAATCCGGTTAACTCACCAGTTGAGGGAACGGTAGTTTATTCCATTATTTACACGGTTTTATACATCCCCAGTGGTTGTTTGGGATTTCTTTTTTTTTATCAACCGTATTATGAGAGGATTCAGAGGATTACCCCCCAAAAATATCTCTGGAAGCTGCAACTTTAGAGCTTGATTCTAGGTACTGTACGGAGGGAACAATCCAAGTGAGCCACGGTCAAAAAACCCGGGGTCCCTTACTTTCCGTGAGTCATCCTGGTTGTTTAATAGGGATCCTTATAACTTTTCATCATACTGGCTGTTTAGTATAGGGATCCTTACTAATGGTTTATTTTAATCCCCACATAACTTGGGTAGGATCTCATCCCCTGCATATACCTGAACAACCGTTTGGGCGCCCTTTTTTTCATTGCTCTCAAGTCCTGTCTGGAAGACTACCTCCATTCGGCCTCCCACAAACCTGAACTTCATGAATCACTTGAGCCACGAAAAAAACCCTTACTACTTTCCATTATACTAGTTACTAGTTGTTTAATAGAGATCCTTATCATGGTTTGTTATAATCCCAATATAACTGGGTAGTATAATCCCCTACATAACCTAAACAACCAGGGTTTTTTTCATTGCTCACTTGAAGTACTTGGGTGACAATCTCCCAAGAGTTATGGTGAAGTTCTTACTGGTTGGTTGGAAAGGACCCAAGGAGCTAACCCCATGTTCCAAGTAGGTTCTTGCATTTTTTAGAATATACATATGATCATATGACTTAGATATGCAACTCTTTTTCTGGTGAAGTAAGTAATTTTTGTTTCCCCCCCACCCAAAACAAAAAACATGTCCCCTGAAAAGAGACCATTTCAAAAGGATTCAAAAGAAACATAGGAACTTCCAATCCCATCATTTTTTAGGGGACATGTTTTTTTTTTTGTGGGAGTAAATGGCATTGTTTGTTTTTGTGTCACTTATTTTCTGAGCATATTCTGAGCATTTTCCCAGCAGATCCAAGCCACAATGGCTACACAACAAAACCAATGGTGTTTCACCAGACTTGCAACTTCAAACGTCCATACTTTAACGTCTGGTACAGTGTAGAATTGTGTTTATGCATATGTTTGTATCTATGTTTATATTATGTATTTGTATAGCATTTGTACTTCCATCACTTTGGTTGATATTTTCGTGTTTTGCCGTACACCAAAAGCTGTCTCATTGTGACGGGATTCCTTACGGTCGCTTCAGCTACATCCGGCGACCTAGCGACCTAAGGGTTGGTAGTTGATCCCATTTCGACCTCCCAAATTCTTGGCAAATTTCCCAGTTTCCAGCCAACCATGCAGCCATGTGGAGTAAATTTCTCCTTCAAAAACGTGATTTTCCAGGAACTATTGTCTACTTCTTGGTGGAAAACTGTGAAACAAGCACCAATTGTACCACATGTCTGGGAGCCCAAAACGCAAAAAGAGGCGATACCCGATGAATACGGGACATCCGGCGCAAATTTCCCAAGAAAAAAAACATGCCACCTATGAATGGAGAATTACATGTTACTATGTAGGCGGTGGTTTCAATGATCTTTATTTTCACCCTGACCTGGGAAAATGATCCAATTTGACATCAATTTGAGGAATATGTTTCATCTGGGTGGATTCTACCACCTAGCTATGGAACCTCGTCGAAATGAAATGAAATGTTTGATGTTGGATGCATATGAGTTTGGGTGGATGATGGCCCCGTCACACAAGGAATATGCCGTTTCAGGTAGTGAAAAGGGGGGCTCCTGGAATTTGGAACATCCAACTAAATTCAAAACTTATTGAGAAATTCACATCTTAGAAAAAAACACCACCAACAGCAGCACCACCAGCACTAGTTGGATGTCCCACGTAGTTAGGATGACTGGTTAGTAAATGGGTGTTATAACCTAATGGTTAGTATTCCTTGGGGTTCTAACCCACTGATCCTAAACCTTGATCCATCCACTTCCGTCCCGGGACATCCAAGTACCTGCCATTGATCCTTGTTCTTCCTTAAGGTCCTGGCACGGAGGTCAAGACCTGTGGTTGGACCTTTGGTCAAAGTTTCTACTACTCGGTGCCTCAGTTCAGTCCAACCCAAACCCATCCGTTAAGGTCAAATTTCATCGCGACCGAAAACATGAGTTTTCACCCCAAATGGTGGTGATTGTAGGGAAATCCCCGAAAATTTCAGGGAAACCTAGGTTGGTGAAATATTACAATTTGGCCAGAATCTGTTGAGGTCAAACTTTCCCCCTACGAATCTCCCCTAGAGGTTTTGTTACTAGAAGGCTGTGTCTCAAAAACCATGTATTTTGGGTCTGTGAGGTGGCTGGAGCTGGAGATTTTTGAAATCCTAGGTGGTGGCAACTCAAAGATTTTTGGAATTTTCACCCCTACTTCTTGGGGAAATGGAATCCAATTTGACGAAGTCGTAGTTTTCAAATGGGTTGGTTCAACCACCAACTAGAATCACATTGATATGATTTGTTTTATATGGTCTCAAAGTTGTACCCGTAAGGCCTTGAACTAAACATGGTCGAAACTTTGATTGCTGGTTTTAAATCGAGTTGTTCTGACTGCTTTGAGATTGTTGTATTTTGATAAGCCTGTAAATTTATAGAGTCGGAATGTTTACCAACCAGGATGTAATGTTGTAAGCACAAACATTCTGAGCTGACAGAACGACCCTACACAAACGACTTCATTGTTCATAAGTGATTGTTGTATAGGTTGGGTGTGTCCTCCCAGGATGCCAGTGGCAAATGAACAATTTATAGGAATCCCCGATCTTAAATGTGTAATAATCTTGATGGTCAATGTTATTGGGCGTGGGGCCACACTCAATGTATACTAGGTGATTCAATTCGTGACCTTTTCATCTGGGGGCGCAGGAACCTGTTGGTCGAGATATTTTTCAGTCACTTTTTAGATCTAAAAGATCATTTCCAAAAGGAGAATGATCCACAGTGTTACCTGAGCATCAGCCAGCTTGTTGGTTTAGGTAACAGGGGTTGATTTGGGAATTATTTTGATTCTCTTCCCTTATTGCTACATTTGAGCCCAGACGTGTTACTAATATTTTGATAGGATTTGGGGAATCCCTCGAAAAAAAAAAAACATGCGAAAAAAAAAAAACAATCTGAAGGTGGATGAACATCCAACCTTTTTATATTGAGATTCTTAGACGGGAGAACATGTTGAGAGTTGTTTTCTTAGCTTTGGAGCTTTGTTTTGTAGTACTGTCGACACAGAAGCCCTTTCTTTGTGAAATGAGAAGGCGGAGTTTGTTGGTGTAATTCTCTCATCAATATTGGGAATCAAAACAAGGGATGCACATATTTTGTTCCCATTGTTCCCATCGGATCCACGTATGGTAGATTTACCTACATTTGCTTGATTTTTTATGGGTTTTCATGTAGGTAAATATACCGTTCGTCCCATGGGATGCTGCTATGGGGTTGGAGGATTGGAACCATTGATGATGGGTTCCAATCCTCCGGTCCCGTTGACAACCATATTCCTTTATTTTTGATGGGGATTTAATGGCAGCGCATGATGGCCTCCGCAGAACCTGCGCGGGTCGAATGTACCAGGTAAAGGTGGGGGAACCAAATCTTCCGAGAGATTCCCGTGCCTTCGCCTTCCACCTTCCAGGTGCAAACTGGCCTTTCTATTGGTTTTGGACTCCTATCAGAATCGAAGGACGCATTTTTGTTGGGTCCAGTGTGATGGTGTTTTTGGTACCTCCAGCATTTGATTAACATTTGATGGCAAGATCTGAAGGAACAAGAATGACTCAAACTGCACAAATGACCTCCAAACCCGATCTACTGTATGGTACCATGAAAAATCAACCATTCATTATAGTCATTGTAGGTAAATATCGCCAGACCCAAAGGATCCTTCATGGGGGTTGGGTTGTATACCTTCACCCGTTTTTTTTTTTCGACCGACATTGTCGTGTACCGTATACCTGACCTAAACTGAAGGTGAGTCTCGCCCTTCTTTCGACCAACACGACACCGTAAAAAGGAAACATATAGGCTTCCAAGGTCCCTTTGAGATTTTAGTCATGCCAGTTTTTTAACTACCCCATTTTCTCATTGAGTTTCAACCCCCTGAAAGGATTTTTTTTCCAGCACAGGCTATTGATTGAAATGGTCGAACTGGTGGGTGGTCAGCGTGAAGGGCTGAAAAACGACTGGGGGCTTCGTGATTTGCTTCACCTTTGTTAGTTGTTTCAGGAAATCCAGGTTGGTAATGTATATGTTTCATAAACTATATAATTGAACAATATATGTATCCATTTAAATGTCTACATTTATACCTGGAACCTTTTCTTCCTCTAATTTGGGACTTATACCCCTCAACAAAAAGGGTCAACAACTCCAATCAAAGTCATTTGGAGTGGCTCCGGTCTTCAACGTGACCTAACCTGCCTGCAAGTGGGACCGAATTGATCAATTGGGCGACCAAAACAATGGGGTATTTGCCGTATATAGGGGATTATATACTACCCAGTTGTAGAAGTATATACGTACAAAAAGCCATTTTTCAAAAAAAACTATATGAACCAATCCAGAATATCATGGTTCATGTCACGTGAACGCATTTCGAATCAACGCTGCCCAACCATGCAGGACATTAGTCGTGCATACTCCGTCTTGCACATTCTTATGGGCTCCTCTGTCATTGCAGGTCTCGAGAAAACATCGGGTTTCGGAAATTCGGTGCGGGCCACGACTTTCGCACATTTTTCAGATTTGTTGAAACCCGCCAACTAGGAATCTTACTTCCCGAAGGATGGAGGCCGTAAAAAATCCTTTCCCAATGGATCCTAGAAGTTTTCTCCAAGGACTTACCCTAAGGATCCAATCACCTTGTCAGATGATGATTGGGGTGTATAATCACCTCCTTAGCAAGGTATTTAGGTTCCATTACCATTCTCAGAAGGTGATTGGATCCCTAGGGTTAGAATCTAGGATCGGGGAGATTTGTGCTTCTTTTACCTCAAATATGTAGGGTCCACTACCTTGGTTATCAATATCCTAATGTCCTTATTTGGGCATACCCCAACTTTCACAAAATATGTGAAAAAGAACCCTAAACCATTCAGAAATTCTCCAACTAAACCTCATCGTTTTTATTTGCAAATAGTCATTTTATCATGTTTTTTTCCCATATGTTGGTGAAGCATTCATTGTTTCCATAGTTTTTTCCATCGTTTAAAGCACATCCGCCAGGTGATTCAAAGTGACCTTTTTATCCCCTAGTTGGATCACTTAACCCCTTAAAAGGGTCACTTAACCATCCCAAAAAGGTCACAAAGAATTTCCAGGCGTTCTTATTTTCCGCTAAGATGGGTCGACTTTTCCACCATAGCGACCAGGCTGCCTTTCCTGGTTTGCAGCGGTGACGCTGGATCGCCATGTGTTCCTTGGCCTGGTATGTTCGACATGTTCGACTGGAACTCGACCCTTAAAAGGATGACAAAAAAAAAACTCGGCAAATTGGAAGGTAGCAAAAAAGAAACAACTACAACTACCATTTGTGAGTATAATTATTCCATTTCTTTGATTTTTGTTGATGTTTTTTTATATATTTTTCCATGAAAGTAGGCAATTTAAAGCGACCTTTCGTGCCGGTTGGTCACCTCAATAGGTAGGCCTTATAATGAGGGAATCCTACCGGAAATGGTCGAAAGATTCAGGGTAGGGATTCGTCATAAATTGCCCATAATCAAAAAAAAACAACCTCAGAAACTGGAACATCATTGGCCCATGAAACAACGACAAACTACCATTTTTGATGAGTATAATTACCCATACCATCCACGTATGATATATTTACCCACATTTGGTTGATTTTTATGGTAAATGTAGGTGAATATACCATACATGGATATTACATGGATTATATGGGTTATTTCATTTGTTTTATGTTTTTGTTGTTTTATTTTTGCCAAGGTGGATTTTTTGAATGTAAGAATTGTTTGTATAGTACTGCGTATTTGAACATATATATCAAGCAGGTCATTTCAAGCGATGTAATTTTGCCGTGTTTAGGTGAGAGGGTTCCAGGTCGCAACCAACTTCACACACACCCTCCAAACAAATAGCTGCCTGGCAATTCTGCCGTTTGTGACCTTTTTGGGATGGTTATCTAGGTGGTGGCAACTCAAATATGTTTTAGTTTCACCCCAAACCTTGGGGAAATGGAATCCAATTTTGACGAGCATATTTTTCAAAGGGGTTGGTTCAACCACCAACTAGTTATATAAGTGACCCCTTTTTAAATGGTTGGAGAGGTGACCTGAACAAATCCGATCAGGGATGAAAAGGGCACAATTTTTTGAATCACCTGGTTTTTGTCTTTAGAAAAAACCCTTGAAAATTGAACGGGTGGAACGTATAGAAATCACCAAACAATTCCAAAAGGTTAAAATCATCTGAACCAAACTTTCATGACATTTGGGTTCAAGATTTTTTCATTTTCCAGGGTGTTTCATGGTGAAACGGCCCAAATTCTTGTTTCAGAAAATGGCAATGGGACAATTGAGCTCCTATTTTGTGGCACCAGGAGGATGTTTTGAAGGCAGACGGCAGACGTCAAGTGGCTGTTGTGGTTTTTGTTGTAGCGACCTCATCTCAAAAACGTCACCAAGGATCCGGACACTCTTTCAGACAGACTAAGATGCCAGAGGATCCATATATGGTATATTTGCCTACTAATTTACCATAAATATCAACCACATGTAGGCAAATATACCATACATGGATCCTATATATGCTATAGGGATTCACGGAATGATTCAACAATAGTTCACCCCCCCAGTTCGGCTTTCTGAATTCACAAGTAAGATATTAGTTGAGGTTATTTTTGCCTTCCCAGGTTTTGCATTCGAAACCAGATTTCATCTTTCACCCTTACGGTTTTGGCTTGTAGAAAAGATCATGTTGTGACTACTGCAACAATCTTTTTTTTTGGCTACTGGTTCAAAACCCACCTAGAATTCACAGCAGTGACCAAAATCCCTCGTTATTCGCTGTTCTAGGGGATGAAATCCTACACAGTTATATAGGTATCATAAGCCCGGGAAACTGAATTGATCAGTATTTCATGGTTCATGTCATGTCAACCTACCCGCACCCCTAAGGGTATCCCCTTCAGAAAAATGGTGTTATGATCAGGGCGAATGAAAACCCATTGTTAAACCCTTGTTGCTGGGGGGTGTTACCAGCAGCCATGAAATACCTTTCAAGTTGCTCCGCCTCAGGAAAGCCAGCGATAATTCCGAAAAACAGTTGGCCGGGAAGCCTCGGTGTTTAGTGTTGAAAGGGACCCTGAGTTGTTTAGGATATAAGATGAGATCCTACCCAAGTTTCCATTGGAACCTAAAAATGATGGTTTCATGAAGGAGTCTCCTCTTCCAGGGTGCCATTTTCAGGTGAACCATGTTAAACTTTGGGAGGTTTTTTTTTCCCCAGTTCTGTAGGGATTAGTTCATAAACCATGACCTAAGGATCCCTAGTAACCAACCAGTATTCAATGGAAAGTAGGGCCGGGTTTTCTTCGTGGCTCATTTGCAGGCCAACAAGCAAAAAATGAGGTTTTTAGGTGTCAAGCATAACCCACCGAAGTTCAGATTTTCATGGAGTGATATGCCAAAATGCTTGTAGTAGTTGTTTGATTTAGATGTGTTTTTCTTTGAAGGCGCGATTAACAATTACCCAGCTATACATTTCCTATTCAGGTAAATAAGATATTTTGTTCTATTCTTGTTATATAGGGGTTATTTAGGGTTAGATAGGGAAACATTGTAATGATATATGATAATATATATAATATATATATATTTATAATTTAATACACAGATTGTACTGCAGTTCTAGTCCGCATTCTTTCCCAAACAATCCATGTATGGTATATTTACCTATACATTTACCATATTTTTACCATTAAAAACAACCAACCAAATGTAGGTAAATATACCAGTCCCATGGATGCGTTTTGGGTTTCATAAGCCCTGATTTTTTTCGTGATCGAATCTTTCAAAAGGATTTCCAGATTTGGGCAGGATTCGAGGATGTGGGCTCAACATCCCCAACAAGAAAACCTTCCAAAAACGTTGACACCCTTTTTCTCATGGCTAGTCAACCTACACCCCCCCCTAACGTACCCCCCTCAGAAATAGCCGGCCTTTTTTTGAGGTCTTATTAACCATTGGTTTCCCTTAATAAGGTCTTATTAAACCATTATTTCTGGGGAGGGTACGTTAGGGGGGGTAGGTTGACTAGCCATGATTTTCCCATAACCATTGAAGATATGGAAGTGGAAAACTACCCCAAAAGAAAGGAAAACTACTATTGGAGGGATCCATGTTTCACTTCCATGAGTATGGGAGGAATGGAAAAAAACATGCAAGCCATTGGTCAATCCTTCAACTGCAAGCCATCCTGTCGACATGTTTTTTTTCTCTTCCCAAGGCACGTTTTGCCCATGCGTGCCATGTGGATGGCTACGAAGGTTTTACGGTGGTACAATTGAGGCGGCCACGTCGTGAAAGTTGTTGCTACCCAGTGGATGTAGCTAATAACACCTAAGAACCATGGTGATCGGTAAGTCCCCTAAGGATAGGCTGGTTCCCAGACCCTTTCCAAATGGCCCCTTTTTTTGCTTATAACGTGGGGGGCCCATCCTAAGCTACTTTACGTCGGTCCTGGGATGATCCTACGGCAGTACTGCTGGATTTTTTGTTGCTCCCGGTGACATCCATACAAGGTGGCCCCCTAGCAGTTATAACCCCTATAAATGGCCTTATAAATGGCAAGCTGTTCTTATGACCCTAGTTATAGGAGTTATAAACCCAGTTATGATTGGTGGGGGGCCCACCTTGTAAGAGCCATGTAAGATTCCTCAGGTCCGGTGGCAGGTTGGAACTGCTTAATCAAACATCAGGTTTTTTGCGTTCGTAACCTAATCGCATCATAGACATGTAGCCAGGACATTGTTTCTACAGTATGAAAACCGTGTACAAAAACCCAATCAAAGTTTAGGGGGCCAAAATGTTGTTGCGACATACATACTTCGCGACAGTTTCTTGTACACAGACCGGGAAGAACCCAAATGAGTGTTTCCTTAAATGGTGGTACCGCCAAAACACCCCAAAATGATCATTTTTAGTAGGAAAACCTATGGTTATTGGGTACCACAATTTAGGAAACCCCCAAATGAAACTTGCTTTGATGGCATGGTTTTTGGCTGCTTTTGATCTCTAGAAATGGACGGTCAATCCCACGCACTTCACAAGAGAAGTTGGTTGGGTTCTAGCTTTATCATGTGTAAGAAGCCATGGCTAATTTCTACGAATGCTTCTAGCTGGTGGTTTCACATATTTTTTATTTTCACCCCTATTTGGGGAAGATTTCCAAAATGACTAATATTTTTCGGATGGGTTGAAACCACCAACTAGAATGTCTACGAATGCTTCGATGGTTTGCTAACTGGGCTGTGGTGATCGTGATTAGCATGTTTTTTTGCAATGGATCATTTTACCTAGCGAAGGACGAGCAGATGAGCAAGACGGTGAGGGGTGGTTCGCACCAACAAGTTACCTTAAGGTCAAAATAGATGGCACAGATACCAAAAGGTAACTTAGTAAAGGGTCAATATAAAACAAGATGTGAGGACTCTGCCATGTACTTTTCAATTTCTGTATTTTTTAGTGGTTTTAAATTCTATTAGCATATTTTTTTCCATTTGTGATCATCCAATCATCCTTTATGGATTCCTAGGATAAGCAAAAAATCATCACCAAAGTTAGGCACCGGCACCAACCAATCACTCTTTTGGTAAGTCCCCAATTCCTGTGGTTGTGGGACCCCTTCCAAATGGCCATTCATAGCTCATAAAATGGGGGGTTGATCCTAACCGTCGTAACCACTTACGTCCGTCCTGGGATGGCCCTCCAAGTAAACATAGTAAACTGCACGGAGTGAAACACCCTGAAACCTGGAACTTGCTTGGTCAGGGATTTGTTGGCCAAGTATCCTCAATTTGCAGCAGATTTGGTCTATAAATTGGTATCTTGGCTTTCTGGAAAAAGTTGCTGTTGACAGATTGTGGGGGTTTCAAAATATGGTCGGATGTCTGGTAGGCAGGTATCATCTACTCTCCCTGCAACTAACAGCTAGCCCCTAAAGATGGATGATTGGAAGATGAGTTCTATGTTAGTTTTGGGAAGGGTATAAAGGTTTACAACTACACAAAAAAGGGACTTATTTGTACATACTTTTGGTAAACAAATATAGCTGCATAGTTGCTACTTCTAAGTACCTCGGGGTACCCTGGACCTTCAAAGTAGCCCCGGAGCTTAGCATGGCTTTGCTCTCCGAAGAAAGATGTGATGTTCGTTGATTTGGCCAGGTTCGAAATGGGATGTTTTTTGTTTCAGATATCTGGATGAAATATGAGTTCACTCACCCGGAGACTCAGCTCTACTTCGTCAATGGACCAGATAAGTACCTGCTTGCTTTTTCACAAATGTCTCGCAGACATTGAAAGATGAGTTACAGTAGACCCCGCAAAAAAATTCACCATGGAACCAAAGATCATGCAGATTTGGTCAAGATGACTTTCGATCAAAAACACGACAATTTTCAGGATCTCTATGGATCCATGCTCGGAGGAACATCCTCCAAATTTTCAGGGCAATGTTTTGATTGTTGGATGATAAAAGAACTAATTCATAGAGGTGTATCTCCTGAAAAAGTGGCTGCACAGTTGTACCACCAGCCAGCAATTCACAAATCTAGTAGCAACAAAATCATCTAGGAGAAGTGTTGGGTGAAAAGACAACTCACAACACGAATTTACTTGTTACCTCGGTAGCAACCTATCAGCAACTTTCTATTTTGGTGGTCAGTCGTCGACCATCAGAATGACATTGACTGTGAATCTCTTGATGATAAATAATTCCCTGATAAATACACCCCCGAAGTTTAGCATAGCCCGGCATAGCCCCTGAAAATGGATGGTTGGAAGATGATCCTTTCCTTTGGGTTTCGGCCTATTTTCAGGGGGGAACTGTTAAACTTCGGGGGGGGGGGGTATGTTTTTTTAATATGGTAATCTAACTCTTGTAGTTTGGGAAACTTAGAATGATTTCTTTTGAAATCACTGTGAGCTTCATGAAACAACTTAGGGTATGTGTTTTTTGGGGCACATGATCTATCTATCCATTTTTGCTGGTAAAAAGATACAAGCACGAAAAAAAGGCCCCACAAAATATTGATATCTTTTTTTTGATGGATTCCACGCACACACACACACACACACATTTTTTTTTCGAGATCGTGATTTTTAAAATGACGCCAACTTTTGAAGCGAACAAACTCGAACAAATCTCTGGATTCAGCAAAAAGATCAAGGGAAATCGCAAGGAATTCATGGAAAAAACTCAGGTAGCCAGTGTGTTTTTCCTGGTTTATTAAAAACCTCAGAAAAATGAGCATAGCTAGTTGTACTAATTTTGTTTCATTTTTCCGGCTCGCCTCTTACTTCGCACCAACAAAAATCATGCTGGACATCGTTAAATGATGATTCGGTCGACATGAAACTGATTGTTTAGGTCGGGGTTAAAAAAGAGCATTTTCCAAGTCAGGAATAAAAACACATGTTCGACGTTCACTGGAGCCAGTGTCCAATGGAAAAGATCACTCCAAAAAGTTATACCCATATATAATATAGTTAGTTATGGATGTTATAGAATGAGATAGGGTAGTTACACCTATAATCAATGTATATAGTTTCAGAATAATGATAATATCAATAATGATAATAATGATAATAATAATAGGGTGGTTATACTTACAATATGTAAAGTGTGTATATATATATATACTGTTGCATAGTGATATTATATGATGCATTGTGCAAATATAATATGTGATTCATGCAATTCCCCAGCTATTTCCCGATGTACATTGGTTGTGTCAGCTATGTTGTCCAACATTTTTCAGAAAGGTTGGTTGTGCGTGATGCTTTTATTCAATTTGGATGCAGGAGGGTGTCATTTATAGAGGCAATTGTACAGTGGTAAGATCAAATCTGGGATCAATGGCCCATTTAGGATGATATGTAGCCGCCAACTATCGAGAGATTATGTTTTTTCCGTGTCTTAACCAATGCACCCCCCCATAAAACTAACGGCCGGAACCTCAAGATTGATGGTTTGGGTCGATGTATTTCTTCTCAAAAATGGAGACGTTTGTAGGTTCCATAGATAGTTTTGAGGTTCGTGTGCTACTTTTGTTCTTCATTAAAAAACGTCTTTGTAACATTCCCCTGGGAGTCCAAGACCAAACAAAGAATGGTCTTTAGGGTGATCCATGAGAAGGATTCCCTACTACCAATGGGCAAAGTTTGGTCTTTGGACTTCCTGGGATTCCATTTGGTAGTTATTCACTCTCAAAGACACTAACACTTGGCTTCATTGACCGGCATTTTTGAGTGATCATTTCAGAGTGGAAACATTTACCATCCCATAGGATAGGATCCATGTATGGTATATCTACCCACACGTTCCATAAGAATTAACTAAATGTAGGCAAACACACCATGCATGGATCCTATGGGAAGCCCTGCTGTGGCATTGCTCAGGACAAGGACCATGACAAAGTACAAGAATTTACTGGCAAGTTCACAACTGCCAACGGATGGGCCGCCGGGTTGAAGTTAGAGGATTTGACGATGAGATGAGATGACGGAGCCCACATGTTCTGAGACTTTTTTGTTTTGCGTGGCAACCTTGGGGCGAACACTCGCTTGTACATGCGCAAAAAACCTCGCTTGTACATGCGCATGGTACCTCGCTTTTACATGCGTTTGAGACTCTAAAACAACAAACAACAAACAACAAACAAC
>DF241642.1:0-13220 GCA_000507305.1 Breviolum minutum Mf 1.05b.01 | reverse complement strand
TAGAAAGACATATGCGTGGCTACAATGTTGCTGAGTCACTTTGAAACGCTTCTCCCACCCCAGTCCCCACCCTAAACCCCAGTCCCCACCCCAGTCCCCCCCAAGTTAGACCCTAAAGGATACCTTTACATAGAAAGACATATGCGTGGCTACAATGTTGCTGAGTCACTTTGAAACGCTTCTCCCACCCCAGTCCCCACCCTAAACCCCAGTCCCCACCCCAGTCCCCCCCAAGTTAGACCCTAAAGGTCAGTGCATGTACCAGTGAGGAAGGAAAGATCAGTGCATGTAGAAGTGAGGAATGCATGCGCGAGTGAGGAAATTTGTGCATGTAAAAGTCAGTGTCTGGCCGCAACAATCCAGTGATGGAATTTCAGTCGATTTGAGGGAGAATCGAGAATCAGAGAGTTTTGAAAGGTGGTTTGGTTTCATTTCTTTTATTTCTTTCTGGGGAAGTTTCCCATTGTCATTTTCAGTAGTTGTCAGATGGGTTGAAAGCACCACCTAGTTTGATATATTATTTGAATGCATTATATTTTACTGACGGATTTCTAAACAAACAATGTATATACTCCTCGCAAAATGACCTGATATTCTGAGAATTTCCAGTTTTTTCAAGTCTTGGTTTCGGATTTCAATTCTGATCGAAGGAAGTTTAGAAGTCTAACTTCCGACAATATGCAGAGTTGAAAAGCAGAGTAGAGATGTCAACTACGCAGAAAGAAGATCAACACGCGTGTAGAGTCACTAGAAAGAAGCTCCACGTGCGCCAAATGTTAGGGACGTCGCCCGCAGACAGATGAAAAATGGCACGCCGCTGTGGCGCGAAGCACATTTTGAAGTCAAAAAGCCTAAAAAACCTCAGTGCGGGACCGATTGTGCCACTTCTTATCCGCCAAAATCGCACGCCGCTGTGGCGCGAAGCACATTTGCAAGTCAAAATGCTGAAAAACTGAGGGGTTCGGGCCACTTTTCGAGCTTCCGATGTACTTGTCAGCTAACTAACTAATCAACTCATTCACTCACTAACAAACTAACTAGCTAACTAGCTAACTAGCTAACTAACGAACTAACTAACTAACTAACTAACCAACCAACCAACTCACTTACTAACTAACTAACTAACTAACTAACTAACAGCTAACTAACTAACTAACTAACTAACTCACTCACTCACTCACTCACTCACTCACCAACTAACTAACTAACTCACTCACTCACTAAATAGCTAACTAACTAAGAAACTAACAGCTAACTAGCTAAATAACTAACTGTCTATCTAACTAACTAACTAACTAACTCACTAACTCACCAGCTAACTAACTAACTCACGCACTCACTAAATAGCTAACTAACTAAGAAACTAACAGCTAACTAGCTAACTAGCTAACTAGCTAACTAGCTAACTACTGTAGCTAACTACTGTAGCTAACTAGCTAACTAGCTAACTAGCTAACTAGCTAACTAGCTAACTAGCTAACTAACTAACTAACTAACTAACTAACTAACAAACTAACTAACTAACTAACTAACTAACTACTAGCCAGTTAGTCAGCTAATCAGTGAGACAGTTCGGCAGTTAGTCAGTCACACCGTTGGATAGTTCGATCCATCAGTGTTTTTGCTTTGTCGTCTGTGATTTACAACAACCAATCTCTCCTATACGTTTCCTATTCTTGAAACTTCCGCCACCGCCTCGTGCGGCTCTACTGGTAAGTGTAAATGATAAATGACATCAATGTGATTATTTTAAGCCGACGTTTGGGATTCCAAGTTTCGTCGACAAAAAATTTGTTTGTTTTAAAACACACCTGTAAAACTTTACCGAAAGGCTAAAAAGATGGATTTCTTTCATAATTTTCTACGGGGGGATTGCCTAGGGTGTACTCTAAGGGTGTGTTGAAACAACCTTGGAAAATTGGTTCCTAACAATTTCGGTGTGAACATCTCGGGCCGTTTTAGCTTAGGAACGAAAGAACATGGCGATTCAACTCTTACATCGCGCGCAAACTGAGTGACTTGTCGCATTTCAATGGCTGAGCAAAGGCTGGTTGGTTGGTTGGCTGGTTCATGTGCGGAGATTACATACTCTCTTGGGAACATACATATCACATATCCCCTACAAAGGCATTTTTGAAGGAGGGTTATGTTGCTGGGGGTACCGTATTGGGGGAGCTAAGGAGGGGGGGATGATGATGATGATGATGATGATGATGATGATGATGATGATGATGTTGTATTTGTATTTTCCGACTAAATGAGGAGCATTTTAGAACCCCAGAATCCTCAAAATCACAGTAGTTGTGGCTGATTGTTTTTTCAGAACAGCTCCATGGTCCTGTGAAGGTTGGGTTTTATGACTGCCACGGAACGCACCAGTATTGATCCTTGGATGACTTGATGGTGTTGGACTGGGTGACGGAACGCTTCCTGTGTAGGTAAACCCCTTAAGGAGCCACTGTGCCACGTTTTTTTTTCGTTTATGCACATGGATGCCGCTATGATGTTTTTTTGAAAAAACAAGCTGGATGACGATTCTAACATCATCCTATTTGTTGCCAATAGGTTATTTAGCTGGGATGATGAAGGTACTTTAAGGGTTGGTTCCCCTTCGGAATGGCCTAAATGGTTTATAAATGGGGGTTACTATCCACTTACTAGATGGGATGATCCTCCAAGTACACGCACCCAAACGCTAGCTAGGGACTTCCATGACTACAGGTGGGTGTATGCATTTGAGATTTTTGCCAGCTTGGTGAAAAATGATGAGATTAGAGAGGACCAATGTGATTTTTTGTCCATGTTTTTTTTTCTGATGTTTGCTGTGTACAATTTTGGTGAAACATGATTTCAGTTTGGGAATTGAGTGAAACCAATAAGATTGAGATCAATTGACATAAACTGATGAAACATGACATTTATGACACCCTAAGTTTTGAATTATCATGTGGCTTTGTATGCAGATGAATCAATCAAGTGGGAATTCCTACTGATGTCTATTGACAAGCTAAGATTTTATGCTGATGTGACCGATGTATTTGTTCATGGCTGGTCGCCGCTCGCACATCCCGTGACCCGTGTCGACCGTCGGTTCTTTTGGATTGATGTGCCAGTTTAATTGCATTGCTTGGTGGTTGAAGACCCTTCACTGGGTGGTGGCAACTCAAAGATTTTTTATTTTCACCCCGATCCTTGGGGAAATGGAACCCAATTTTGACGAACATATTTTTCAAAGGGGTTGAAACCACCAACTAGTTCAACTTGTCAACATAATATCCCCTAATCTAGCGTAAGAATACGACATGTACCATTTGTCGATGCATTTCCCTTTCCATAATATGTTTGCTTACTCAAGGCTGTTAAAAAGGGTGAAGATTAAGGGAAACGATTTTATCTCCATTTCAAGAAGGCTTTGAACTGGCTGGACAAAAACAGCCATAATCACAGCTATATGTACCTAGAACCAAAGTGACCTCTGTTTTGTGGGGTTGACCGGCACCATACTGACCCTTCATCGCAAAACAAATCCAGGAATTTTTCGCACCCAAACCCCTAAAAACATCCCAACGGTCCAAAAACATCCATTTCAGGGCGATATCCTGAAAATCCACAAGGAGAGTGGTTACTCGGAGACCTCGAAGCTGGGAGGAGTTGTTGTGATGTGGGCAGTCATCAAGGGGCCTCCAATTGGTTGGATTATATAAGGGATTATACATCGCAGTTGTATAGGGATTAGAATAAGACATCATATATAAAGATTTTTTTAATGAAGCAACCAGTATACTGAAATGTTGCAAGGGGTTTTGATCACTGCTCAAGTGTCTTAAGTTAATTTTTACATAATAACGTCTTCTATACAACGAACTGAGGAAGTGGCAATAAATGTTGTAAAGGAAAGCCTTCGTTTTGGGTCGACAGTGCCTCCTTTTTCTGAACGGAACATCTTCACGTTTTGTGTTGATCCTCAAAAGGAACCTATCTCCAAAATGAGTTGATCTATATGGGTGTTTCCAAAGATAGGGGTACCCCAAAATGGATGGTTGATAATGGAAAACCCTATTAAGATTATGGATGATTTGGGGGTACCACTATTTTCGGAAACCCCCATATAGTAGGCTTACAATATATATATATATACATATTATGGCACTATTTGTCACAGGATTCATGGTCCCAACCCAAACAAAACACTAGGATCAAATTCATGACTTTCCATGACTGAAATTTGCATGGAATTTCCTGTGATCTTTTGGTCACTGTACCTCCGATTTACGTTATTTATACACCCCGAATCAACCTCGTGATGTAAAAAGTGATGTCAAGTTGACCTGATATAAGATATACTTGAATGTCCCAGGAAATTAGGGGTTATATAACCTACTACTTATAAATAGGGTTTATTTCGAGTTATTGACCCACTTACAAAAAACCTTGATCCTAACTTGCGACGTGACATCCACCTTAGCACCTTAGCGGAGCGGCACGGTAGTTGTGGAACAAGGGAAATCCCCCCAAGAAGGACCTTAAGTCAAGGTTGTTTGTTTACTATCGCAAATATATACAATGCCCAGATCATTTATGTCCCAGCTTAAGGGTTAGCATCAAGAAGCTCCCAAGAAAAGCAAGGCTTACATTTTATATTACATCTATTTCTAGCGTTGGACACAGTTGAATTTGCAAAAGGTGATTCTTTGTACTTCTATTGTTAAACTGGCACTTGGGGAATATCTTGCCCTTGTGGGCTTCGCAAATCTAGACCTAGCCTGCCAATGAATAATAAGGATGTTGGAAGGTGATATGTTTCGGAAATTCCGAATTTGTTTCAATTAGAAATTGTACTTTGCTATATCACCATGGCATTCATCATCATTAACCTATCCATGTGGGAAATATGGTATATTTCTTCAAACTTTTCCCATGTTCACACTCAAATTATCCAAGAAATGTCAGGACATCTGCACCTCGGGTACACCATCTGAAGCCACCTAAGGGTTAGATGCCAATATCCGAAGTTAAGCCCAAGTCGTTTTTGAAAGTGATGTTTTGGAGGTAACTTTTCGGGATATGTTCAACTCAAATGGAATGACCCGTGAATTTTTCATTTGTTCCCTCTTCCAAACCCAACCCTATCACCAAATTGTAGACTGGTTATGACTATGAAGTTTACAAGGCTTTTTATCTTGTTCTCAGCTCCTTTCTGCATTCTTCAATGTTTCCTTAAACATTTGTTCCCGGTTCTAATTTTCAATGACCGTTTTTTTTTTGTTTTTCGTTCCCATGTTGTGCTCCGCAATCAACAGCTTGCAGGTTCCATCTTGCGAATTGCACGGCAAACAGTGAAAGAAAATTGGAGGTGCCAAGTTTGCAGAATCAGCTGGGACCCTCCCAACAAGAGGGGGTTTGACTGTGTATAGCAGGGTTCTGGGATGTCCAAACCACCAGTTTTGAAATCCTATGATTCTTAGGACTGAGACACTTTGGGGAGCATGGAGTCTTTGGTGTCGGGGTTTTTCTCGGTTTCTTTGGGGGATGTTCCCTAAGTAAAGGTCAACTTATAGGGATCCCCAAGCCTAAAATCATGCAATAATCCCGGTGGTCACCTGTAGTTACTGGGAGGTTGGAGCATCCCCAAGTCGTGGATTCTTCCCATGGACTTAACTAACCACGACTGATCATACAAGGATGTTGGCCCTGTGCCAATGCTGTTGGTTGGTTGGCTTTCTTTGCCAATCCCTAGACATCCATTTGAAAAAATCATTGCAGAACCTGATTTTTGTAGGTGCCTGTATGTCTTGCTTGGAATTCACCCCAAGATAGCCGAGGCTTGTAAGTGGGCTATTTTCTAAGCCACCCATCTAAAGCTCACTGTTCTTACCAGCAGACGTCCTTAAAAAGCTTTTGGAACCTAAAACTAGACCCCAAACATCACGACTTTAGTCAGACACGGTCAACTTTTTCTCTGGTTTCCCCGTAATCGAAACTCAACAAAAGGCCGGTACAACAGTTGAAAGCACAACACCGTGAAATATTTGGATCATTACAAGGAATGGAGGTTGTACCTGTTACGCATACCTACACATGATGACCTTGGAAGATCCAAGCCCCTGTGAAGGATGGAAAAACGTGGAAAAACGTGTATCTCAGAGATCAAATGTAGGAGTGTTTGCCTACCATATGCCCAAGTGGATGTTTTTGGTGATTCTTGCAATCAAAGGCCTACTGTTTGAAAGCAAACCCATTTGATTCTCAATCTTGAGAGGCTTCCACATGTTTGATAATTCACCATTCTTCAATTGAAGGGTACATATATTTTTGGATCAACATTGAGGAAATCCTGGGGAATAAACATACAGAAGGTCTTGATCCAAAAACATCATCTTGTTTCAACCAACCAACCAACCAACCAATCAACCAACCAACCAACCAATCATAACCAACCAACCAACCAACCAACCATAACCAACCGTTCCCTTCCATGGGATCCCTCACCCCAACCCTGACGTGACGTGACGTCGCCAGTGCCATTTTGACCTGGTCGGCATGGGTGATTTGGATCGCCATCGGTGCCATTTGGTCGGTGCCTGGCCTTTGGCGGGACGTTTTCCATAAAACGTGGGACCCTAACCCGTAGCATCCATGGGACTGGTATATTTCGCTACATTTGGTTGATTTTTTAATGGCGAAATATGGTAAATGTAGGCAAATATACTATACATGGATCCTATGGGTAAGAATCCTGACCCCTCAAAGGCCTGGCTATTTTGAGGACCTAAACACCCCTGCGTCATACAAGTTCAAACCCTTCCATTAGAGGGTCCTTGGGGATTCTTAGGGTTGGAAATATCCATGGGACGCGAAGCTTATTTTTTTGGGGGAGTGGTGTGTTTGTTGTATATAGTCCCAAGAATGGGGTTTTGGGTAAGTTGTTTTTTTTGGGGGGGCTAAGGGCATCCCCCCAAAACGCCCCTTGATTCAGTTCTAGGAATGTCAGTCATTTGCCCAGATATGGATGTTTGCCAAAATAGTGGTACCCCCAAATCATCCATTTTAATCGGGTTTTCCATTATCAACCATCCATTTTGGGGTATCCCTATTTTTGGAAACACCCATATATGTATAGTTGGACTTTCTGGTACCGATGTTAAAATGACTTCCATGGGCTACACCATTGTGGCACTCGCACCTTTTGTGAGTTCTGGTCATTTTTTTTGAGATGGAACATGGCACCCCATCAAATACATAACCACTACAAGTGGAGTGATATGATGTTCTATATGGATTCTATGCAGTATATATAGAATATGTCTAGTTTAGGACCAGTTTAGGAGTATCTCTTTAGGACTTATGTGTACATGACATGTCATAGATATCAAGCATCTCAAGAATGGTATGTTTACTTCCACTTACCTTGTTACATCTATGCCTATACATGCATGCAGTGTGATCCTTTTGTTGAGCATATCAACAGACGAAGGGCGGAACATCTCGTAGACATCAAGACGTGCACTAGTTTTTTCTTGGATAGTCTCGTTTGGAGTGATTGATTCATTGTTTTTGGAGGTGATGGAAGCGCCATTTGTAACTCTCTAGTCATGATTTCTGATGTATGCCAACAAGGGGCTGGACAGGCTGACCAATTTGACCAATCTTGTGCTCCTGGCGTTTCTTTAAGCCCTAGGGAAGTCAGAATTCGATAGGTTGTTTCGGAACTTGCAATTCGGCTTGGTTAATTCAAACAGAAATAGATCTGGCTAAATTGTAGCAACATCGTGTCACCCTCACCGAAACGCAGCTTCTGAAATTATCACTTTGCCGGATCCATGTGAAAAGTCAACCATCATATCATCCAAAATTGAGTATTTATAATGTATACATATATAGTCGTGGACATGTCGTGGACCAGTACTATAGAACCTCATTCTTTTTTTAAATAACCATTAGTACGGTCTAATATATTGCACCGAAAAAAACAATCAACATCCATGCCTCAGTGGAAAAAAAACCATCAAAAGTTTCGTTCAACCTTTTTACCCCAACATTAAGAGGATTCTTAAGGGGGGGGGGTGGTGATTCCCCTGTCTTTCCTATTATTCCCTAAGGTTCCCCAATCTTCCCGAATTTTTAGGGTCCCCAATTTAACCACCTCCCCTTGAACACCCCCCCCCCTAAGAACCTTACAAAACATGGAGCGGTTCCGCGACTGTGATCCAAGGCAGTTGCCTGTAAGTGGACTATGATCCAGGTTCGGGGGAGAGATGGACGGACATTTTGGACCCACGGAGACTGGACTTGGCTTGGGGGGTGGAAGAAAAAGTCACACCAAACGAAAGATATTGAGAAATGTAAGTTTTTTTTTTAAATCCCAGGAGATATGCATATATTCTATAGAACAGATGGCATCAAACTCTGAATAATCAAATGGTTTTAATTTAGCATCTCGAAATGATATTCCCAAAAACATATTTATTTGTCATTGCTTCTCCTTCAGTCAAATTCTTGCAGTATTCTGTTGGTAGGACAAATGAAGACAACTTTGAAATTTCTATCAACCATCCCTTGACACTCTAAACACTATACTATTTTACTACGAAACATAGGTTTCGTGGGAGTCACCATATATATATATATATATATATAGATACGTATTGTATGTTCATTGTTCTATGAGTTTGTTGGGTATGTCGATCACGACTGACAATTTTGGAAAGAAAGGCACTGGGAATCTGTCAGCTATTTCGGGGACATCTGACGTGAGGTGAACTCTGCTAAATTCACACGGATTGTCGGATGTATTTTGGGGGGGGTTGCCAAATTATTGGGAACTAAGTGGCTAAAAAGTCTATTCTAACTTTTATGAAGGGAACAACCCCCCAAAAAACACTACACTCCCTAAAACTAACAAAGCCCCAGAAAAAAGGTGGTTGGGAGACTATTTTCCTTTATGTGTAGGGGCTATGTGAGTTTTAGGGAGGGTATCCACTGTAGGGGTCCTTTCCTCGGGACATACCTGGATTCTTAGGGAATGATTTCTTTCCTCAGGTGGAGTGAAAGTTTTGTATGCTCGAGTTGTCATGGACATATGTGCTGTGGTCTAAACTCCCATTGATTGGTTCCCTGTGGTAAGGGATGGTCATCAAGCTTACAGTAGGGGTTTATATATCCATTATAAGGATTCTTTATTGAAGGTGGGATGACCACCCCCCAATGTAATGTAAGGGAGTCGAACGACCCTGGCACGCAATGCTGATTGATTCTGTCAGATTTGGATCAACGTTTTTTTTTTTGTTTTCCCTCGTTGATTTCCAGCCTTGGGGGGGTTTTAACTGACATCCCAAGTTACACCCCTGAAGATAAGCGGCTGGAACCTAAAAATCACTCAATTGAAAAAGGAAAATCATACAAAATCTTCTTCCAAGCCTCCATGTTTGGGTTCCATGTTAAATTTCCGGGGTGTATATCTCATGAATTTTGAGGGTTTCATTCATCCAACTCGACAATCCAAAGTGATTGAATCCACTTCGCAGGGTGTCTACTTTGCAGTGGCTGCTTGCAGTACAGCAGGTTTAGCTGCTGTGTGCGACGTTTCTTTGGTGGCATAGCATTCGTTTTTGGTACGAAATCGATGATGTACCGAACCGGTGGATGTTCTTAACAGGTCTTACTAGGAGGATCCCCAGTTACTAAGTGGTTTGGATCACCACCGACTTATAAGCCATGGGAGTTCGGCTATGAATGGAAGGGGTCCCACGACCCAATCCTCAAGGGACGTACGTCCATCCTGGGATGATCCTCCAGCCGTAGTCGGAACAGTGTTGTGAGCCGTGCCCAAGGAGTGACTTTTTTGCTCCAGTTACCTCCAGGCTTTTGCAATGAAAGTCCTCAAAACTCAAAATAGTGTTTGTCTAAGCGTGCGTTCAAAAAAACCCTTAAGACGGGGCTTAAAATGGTGATACGTAGTGATTAGCATATGACTATCCTTTTCTGATGATGTTTCATCGGAACATTCAATGCCAACTTTGTTAACAGTGACAGTCCTCCCCCGAAAACTAACATGTCCCCTGAAAATCAATGGTTGGAAGATGCATTTCTTATTGAAATAGCCCCTTTTTGAAGACAGAATGCTTTGGGGGAGTTTTGGCTTCCCAGGAGATGAAACTTGTAGTTTCAGTTGTTGTTGTTGTTGTTGTTGTTGCAGTTGTTGTTGTTGTTGTTGTTGTTGTTGTTGTTGTTGTTGTTGTTGTTGTTGTTGTTGTTGTTGTTGTTGTTGTTGTTGTTGTTGTTGTTGTTGTTTTGAGCCTGTGATTGAGTTCTCGAAGCTGCTGAATTTCCACTTCAAAACTTTATCCTTTGTTTACGTTGAAAGAGCAAGTGTTTTGCTTCCCCACAATGCTTGAAGCACAGTGCGAAAAATCTTCACTATACCAACTGAGCAATGAAAAAAGGGCCCCTGGTTGTTTAGGGTTATATAGGGGATTATCTTACCCATTTATGTGGGGATTATGTCAAAAACCATGAAACAAGGGTCCAGTCATTAAACAACCAGGATGACTCATGGAAAGTAAGAGGCAATTCCCATAGGATCCACGTATGGTATATTTGCCTACATGAATGGTTGATTTTTATGGCATTCATGTAGGTAAATATACCAGTCCCATGGGTCCTATGGGTTTGGCTGAAGCATGTTGAAATATCCAGGCTGCTGATAGTTATGTGGTCCTTACCGGCGTTTATTGCCTCTTCGGAGTGCCTTGGTACTGCCTCGTGATGGTGGGGTTTCTTCGGGGGGGCCAACGATCAGCTGAACCTCACGGTCCACCCTATGGTTCCAAGCATCATGTAAGGAACATGTTAGTTTTCGGTATACCCATTGGATAGGCTTCATATCCATCGGCTTTTCGATCTTGTTGGGGGGGAGGGAAGGGAAGGGGTTGTGAAAAAGTCACTCATCTGTCTATATATGTACATATTTCAATATATAGTTATACAGTATATACATGATTATAGAGATTAATATATAGCTATATAATGGAGAACTGTTTTCCCACTGGCTCACAGTGATGATGACCAAAAGAAGTTGCTGTTGTTTTTTTTTGGTTTCTTTACATGGCAGGTTGGCAGCTCCGAAAACCCCTCAGCTCTAAGTTTTCTGGGGAATTTAACGAGGACCACGTGGTTGATTCCAGCAAGATTTGTTTTTTTTGCCAAGTTTTTTAAAATATACATATTTGGGCCCAACCAGTTTAAATGGTAAAGACTTGGAATCATGTAATTGAAACAACCATTTATAAGTAGATGTTTCAAGTCCCAGGTATGATATATGTGTGATTTAGTTGGAGAAGTATAAGTACTAGAGTTTACTATAGGTTGTAAAAAACGCTGTTACAGCCGTTGTTCAATACTTTTTGTGTTACAGTGATTTCTCTCAAAACAATCTTTCTCACCAGTCGGGTGATTTGTAGTTCATTTTTTTCGGGATCCACCTGCCGTTGAAAAAACCATCGGTGAGGTGCCTATCTTTGGATTAGCCTTGGGTCGTGTGGCCGGAGTCACCCATGGCCTGTTGAAAAAAAAAACACTTGGAGGGACTGGGATCCGCGAGTTAAAAACGCCGGGTTTATAGCGATATCTTTTGAGTAGCCTCCAGGGAACTAACATATTCCCCCTGAGAAGGCATGTTTGAAGATGATTTTCCTTTTCCCAATGTGGGATATGTTAGTTTCCTGGAGGGTAATATTCAAATGTAGGGTGTATACTGTATACTCTTTATGCATCACTCCTTATCACCCCTTGGTTGGTTGCTGCAATCTATTCTAAAGCAAATCCAAAGGTGATCGTTTCTTTCATGAAGGATTCCTCCTAGGGCGTCCATGGAAGTTAGTAACTAGTTAGTAAGTTGGTTTATAACCTACTTAAGGGACTTATAACTTAGTTATATAGGCGTTATAACCCAGTTACTAAGTACCATGGACATCTCAGTAGGAGAGTAAACCACAACCATTCACCAGGGCAAATTTCTGCGAGATCATCAAATTTTTTGGGTGGAATTTTTGGAGGCTCCCAATCTCACCATTTTAGCTGCTGACTGGCTCTGAAAAGTTACGGTTCACCATTTTGAATATGACTACTGCAACCAAAATCAAAGTGGAGGGCCCTTTACGTCAACAAAACACGATTTCCCCCCACACGAAATCCTGAACATCCAACCACATGGTTCCAGTAAACAAAACCCAGAGACCCAACCTCCATGGGCACCGTTTCATCTCGGATGGCACAATGGCACCGTCATCTCCCGTCCGCACGCACCACGGTCCGTGCCATCGCCAGATCTTAGTGGACAAGCATATGGAACGAGAGGCGACCCTAGAGACCGACAGTGGATGGATGGGAAGATGATTTTTCTTATCAGATAAAAGCCTTATCTTTAGGGGAAACTGATGGTTAATAAGCCATGATCTTTGATTAGGAATTTGAATGGACTTGATGATTTTGAGAGTTGGATTGGCATTGTTCTCAAAAGAGGTTTGATATGGTATGTACTATCTATTTTGTTTGAATCCATGGATTAAGGACCTCCCTCCCGGCAAATGTGGCTGTCTAGTAGGAGGAAGGGTTTCACTAATCCAATATGGACAGAAAATTGGGTTTTGCTAAATGATAGGCAACTCCCTGGAAGTCCAAGGCTATTAAAATTATAGTCCCCAATTTGGGATGATTAAAATTCCCTACTAAAACAATAGTCTTTGGTGAAAACCTATTATTTTAATGGTCTTTGGACTTCTAGGGAAATGAGCAATTGATGACCATTTCAGCGATTTCTGTACGAAATGATGAGGAAATGATCAACTGAAAGCGGTTGGGCGGCCAGTGAAGTGATATTCAGCTTCGAAATTGGGGACGTCCTAACACCGGAGGTGATTCAAAGTTGATGCAAATCTTGCTGGTCATTTTGAGGGATTTCCCTTACACTAGTACATTGTTGGTTTGGTATATATATATATAACCCCTGTATATTGGAATTTCCAACCACCAATTTTTTGGGGCGCTATAGGCTATAATCATTTAAATTTTGAGACACAACCAACATTTGTTTGGTGACTTCCACCCTGAAATTGGTCTTTTGCACCAATTTAAGATTTTTGCGTTGTACATCAGTACTGTAACTAGGTGGGTGGTTTCATTTTGTTTATTTTCACCTCTTCATTTGGAGAAATGATCCAATT